>WEDG01002663.1:0-152981 GCA_017591395.1 Schistocephalus solidus | reverse complement strand
TTCTGAACTTAATATCCTCCTATTTGAATGATCGCGCACAACGGGTAAAAATTTCCGATGTTATCTCCAACCCCACGCACGTGAGGAGTGGCGTTATTCAGGGTAGTGTACTCGGCCCGCTTCTATTTTTGCCTTTTTGTGAACGATGTTCCTGATTGTTTTCAGCATGGTAGGCCCTTTATGTACGCTGATGATTTAAAAAGTTGCCTATCGTTATAAAACCGGTCGATCGCCACATTGTGCTTGAGCTCTTAAAAAGGATCTTCAAGCCTTCGCTCAGTGGTGTCGCACATGGCGCCTTTCGCTCTCTTAGCACAAATGCTCCGTTATGGTTAGTTGTGACAACCATCAGCCCTCATCTAAGCATAGACGGTCATGACTTAAATGTGCCCGGTTTAAAACGGATCTGGGCATATCATATTCTAGTAGTCTTAATCTGTCAGAGCACTGCGCCCTGATTGTCTCTAAAGCACGCCAAACCACTGGGTTTATTCTCAGAAATTTTAAAACCCTCAATATTAGGACCAGCCTTTATAAAATGTATGTCAGACCTAGTCTGTAATACTGCTCGTTTCTATTTAGCCTTCTGCACGCGAGTGAACGGAGGAAGATAGAATCAGTCCAGCACTTCTTTACTAAAAGAGTTATTACTTCAGAGCACAGAAACTTGTCCTACCAACAACGCTGTGAGCTTACAAGCCTCGACCCGTTGTGGCTTCGTAGATTACAGAAGGGACTATTTTTACTGTTCAAGCTTTTAAACGGTTTTACCTTTTAACCCCCTTACATCCCTGAGGCAGCTCGACCACTGTCGGCGCACCAATCATAGAGATGTATTCTTATTTCTTCCTTTGGCACGCACCGTTAAATACCGTCAGTTTTTCGGTAAAATGCTATAGCAATCTGGAATAAACTACCCAGAAGTATTAAAATTCAGCAAAACTATCCTTTGTTTACGAGAGCTGTCACTAGTTTTCTACATTCAGGACACCTTCCGTGAATTTTGGGTGCTGATTCTCTGGAAGCTTTTTTCCGTTCTGATGGCGTCCACGGACTCTGAATCCTATGCCGGACTTCATGCTGAAGGCAATATTGCTGGCTCTGCAGTCCGTAATCGGGTTATTCCTCAGTCTACAGCTAGCAGCCGCTCGCCGGCATACTTGCTGCTAGTACAGAAGACCAGATCCACAACACCGAAAGGAGAAGTACTACACTGTGCACCTGTGTCAACACTTCCCTGTCCTAAACTTTAATCTGTTCAACAAGCTGCAGTTTTTTTCTCCTGAAAATACCTTAAAGAACGATCAGGAGTTTTTTTCACTTTCAGCTGGACCCCTTACTGTATATATTCCTTTTGACCTTGCCTGTAAACTGGCAATAAATAAAATAATAATAATAATAATACTGAATTATACTGAATTGTTCCCTATTTTTGGTGCCCTTTTTGAAAGAGATGTGTCCATATTGACTTCTCAGCAATGTGCGAAACTTGAACCGCTAATCCACCTTGTAACAAAGGAGAGCTCTGACAGAAATAAACGAAGTTTCAACCTCATTATGAAAAACGTTCCCATGAATGGATTTCGTTTTCCATTTCCTCTACTCCTGTGGTTTTAATTTTAAAGTCACAGAAGCTAAGAGATCGTAATCTCGGCGCGAAAACCCACCATTATTGTCAAATGTTTTTCAGCTATAGTAGTTGAAATTAGTTTTCTCTCAACATGAGTGCTCAGCTCAATATCAAAGGACAAATAAGTTTTTTTATTTTTATTTTCAGACATTAAACCCCAATCGAACGAAGAGTCTTACCTTCATTAACAAGCAAGAAGCCTACATGCAATTATACACGGCCGGTACTTATCTCTGAGTTTCGCCCACTAGCTGTTGTTAGCAAACGTCCCTCTCTATCTCCATTGGTTTCAGTTACATTTGACGCTTCGCCTGATCACAGGATATCTCATTTAGATGAAACTTTCCACGTAATCACATCTCCAAGCAGTGGTATTAGCCCTAATGATAATTCCAGTTTTATTAGAAAGCTTCACACTAACAGAAATGATTGGCTAAGACTAGACTTCAAATCGACATCCAGGTCACATACTAGTGACTAAGTTCAAAAAACTGGATCTAGTCTGCCTCGTTACCATTATAGGACAACTACAATGGTCTCAGTTGTTCAGTCTAATAAGCCTAGGCATAGACCAGGTAAAGCTAAGTATGCTACTTATCCAAGTTCTAAAATTAAAAATGTCAATATAGTTGGAAAGACTGCTAACACTTCAGCATCTACAATACATGCCCAAAATTTACTTAGCCATTTTCCAAACCAAAAACTTCCCAGGCTCCCCAATTAATTACATGTACTCATTATGGTAACAATCTTCAAAGCTATTCTCCACACAGTATTATTCCGAACTTCCCCAGCTTCAAAACGAGAGGGAAATAAACATGAAAATTTTAAACAGCAAAATCATAAAACGGTGCACTCCCTTTTATCTGAGCGTATGGTAAAATTGACGACGAAACACATCGATTAACCAAATGCTTATAGATTTGAACCAAGACAGGGGACTGGATATATCTTGCGAAATATCCAGCAATAATCGCTAGGCGCAAGAAACAACAAACCATCTTCAGATATCAAGAGAACAAAACAAGATGACAATGATTTACACAATTATGCACAGTCGACTCAACAAAATAAATGAATAAAAACTGGCCGTGGACCATTTAAAACCTGAATTCATAGTTCTAACTGAAACATTGTTAAGCGAGCAAATCGCAAATGCAGAAATCAACATAGATGGATTTCATCTTAACCGCATGGATAGAAACGGACATAGGGATTGGGGAACTACAATATTCATAGGAGATGACATTTACTACATTCCGGGTGGGCGCTCACCAAATAGAACACGTTTTACGAAATACTAAGTTGTAAATTAAAAGTCCCAAACCAAATGGACCTCCAAATTGCCATGGTATATCGACCTCCGGGATAGCGAAAGGACACGGGCAATGTAATCATCACAGAGTTCAAACACATCTGCCATAGCAACCACGCGTAAATACTTGTAGATGTAAACTTTCCTGACATTTATTGGTATTGATGTACTGCTCACGGTCGGAAAATTCATTTGAACAGAATTTTTTCCGTTTGTAACTGACGAGTTCCTGACCCAACACGTAACAATGGACACGTGGTTCCGAAATGGGTAGCAGTCAAGCTGTTTTGATATAACCATTAGGAGAGACGATACTAACATCCTTGGATTTAGATCTTAAGTGCCCCTGGGATGAAGTGATCATTGCGTGCTCGCTTGGGAGAACAGTCATTTTTCTGTACCTCAACTTTGGGCAGAAAGGGAGAGAAATGTATGGAGAGGAGATTATACCAAAACTAAAGAACTGCTAAATGAGATTGACAGGAGCCCAGCACACGTACCTGACCCAAACGCTGCCTGGTTCCTCCTTAGTTACTTGATTCAGCAATTGGTAGAGATCTGCTGCCCACTTAAAAGGTGATCATGTGGCTCCCAACCCGAGTGGGTGACATTGAAGATAAAATGGATTATCAAGAAGAAAAGATGACTGAGGAGAACGTACGCCACATAGCAACAACCCGAACATTTTTCCGCTTTTACGAAACAGAAAAATTGGGTCAAAATCCTCTGAGGGAAGAAAGGTAAGCATTTGAGTCGGAAATAGTCAAATCATACTAAGAACCTCGAAAAGGTTCTTTGCTACAACGAATAAGGCAAAACGAAATCGGGACTCGCTTCCTTGTTTAAAAGATTATCAGGAAAACTAGTTTACCGATAACTCTGTCAAGACTAACCTCTTATCAGTTCAGTTCAGTTCAGTGTATTTGAGAAAAATAGGCTTACGCCTTTGAAATCCCTATTTGATACAGAAAGTCGGAAGAATAATAAGCAATGTAAAAAAATTACAGTCAAGTGAATGCAGGCAGATTTACGTGGTACACGGATATTGTTAAGGTAAAGTAATCACATAATCTTCCTGGTGCAGCAACATATGTATGTCAAGCCGATGTTTAAATATATCCACAGACTGGGACATAACAATCGCCTCAGGTAGGTTATTCCACGGTTTCAAGACACGGTTGGTGAAAAAATACTTCCTCACATCCAATCTTACTTGGGGCACACTTAGTTTGAATGGATGACCTCGGAGATTATTCGTAGTAGCAAGTTGGAAAAAGTCATCACATAGGAGGGCGCAATCCATGCCACGCACGATACGGAAGGTTTGTATCAAGTCTCCGCGCAACTGCCTATAACTCAGAGGATAGAGCTGTAGGTTATTTAGGCGAATCTCATATGGCAGTTCACCTTGACCTCTTACTAATTTTGTGGCTCGTCGCTGTACCCTTTCGAGCATTTTGTAGTCCTGTTGGGTCCACGGTCGCCAGGCTTGGATCGCATATTCAAGATGGGACCCTAACAAACGTACCAAAGACTTTTAGAAAAAGCAGTCTTCATCGAAAAACTTTAAAATGCCCGCTTGATAGAGTACAGCATTGAATTGGCGGATTTAGCCACCTTGCAGCATTGCGTAGAAGGCTTCAGGTTGTCTGTCATCCAAACGCCGAGATCGCTGTCTGTGTGTGTGTTTCTCGAGTGGCATAGCGTTCAAAAAGTTGGGTCGCATGTCGGTGACCTGATTCCGACCTTCTCAGACGTAGCAGGGGCGCATTTGTTTGAGTTGAAGGACAAGAGCAATTTGCGGGACCACTCGTCCAATCGATGGAGATTTTCTTGGAAATCGTCTCAATCGGCAGCATTGTTGATAACTTTTCAAATTTTTATATCGTCCGCAAACATAGCAAAGTCACAGTCCAATTCCTGTACACAATCATTAATAAACAAGAGAAATAGGATTGGTCCGAGAACTGCACCTTGCGGAACTCCACTCTCGATGATTGTGCGCTTTGATCGCGATCCGCCTACGCAGACCACTTGGGAACGACCGACGAGAAAATTCTTGATCCACGTAAGACGTTTGCCTCCAATACCAAACATTCTTAACTTATAAAGGCAACGCTGGTGCGAAACTCTATAGAATGCCTTCTGGAAATCAATGTAGGCCACATGCACGGTGTATTTTGCATCGATTGCTATTGTCCAGCTTTGCATAGTATAAAGTAAGTTCGTAACACACGATCTTCGCCTACGAAAGCCGTATTGTGCAGTTGATAAGAGGTTATGGGTTTCTAAATAAATCATCAATTCCTTTTTGACAAAGCTTTTTCCATAACCTTGCAACAGATTGAGTCAGGCTGACAGGCCTGTAGTTTGTAGCAAATGCACGACTACCGCTTTTGTGAAGCGGTGTAATGTGGGCTGTTTTCCAGTCGGTAGGAAGCATTCCCGTGTCAAACGATTTCTGGCACAGAAAGGATAGCGGTTTGGCCAGCTCTCGAGCAAGTTCGAGGAGTAACTTTGCTGGAATCTCGTCGGGGCCAGGGGATTTGCATGCATTCAGACTTTTTAATTCTTCAAAGACCGCCTCTTCTCGAAAGAGCATATGCTGAATAATTTGTGCTCCCATAGTCTCGCAACTAGATGGAATAAAAACTGCTTCTCGGGTGAAAACTGACTGAAAGAACTGTGAAAAGTGTTCAGCTTTGTTTTGAATTTCTGTAATCTCGAAACCATCATCGTTTCTCATTACAGGAATTGGGTTCCTGTTTCGTTTGCTTTTTCTTACATAGCTGTAGAGCAATTTGGGATTGTAAACTGCTCGCTGGAGCAAATCCTTCTCGTAATCCCGTCGGCTGTTGAAGATTAAGCTTTTTAACCTTGTTCCTTTGCGTTTTGTATGTTTGCAAGGCTAAATTTTCATTGGATCGGCAAAATTTCTTCCAAAGCCTTCCTTTCCGGTTAATCTCTCGTTTCAGTTCCCTTGTTAGCCACTGTGGTCTGTTAGATATCCATAGTTTTGATGGCGGACAGTGGCATTTTATTAGGTTCAACAAACACTCCTTAAATAAATTCCAGTCCTCAGAGACGTTCCCGGAGAAGAAAAGATCCCAGTCCATCCGTGATGCCTCAGCTCTCATCTTGCAAAAGTCTCCCCGCCATAGATTGGGCCTGGTTTCATTCATTGCAGGTGGCACCGAATATAAACCATACTCCCATGAAAGTACTGCATGATCACTTCGACCAAGTGGAGGTAGGTAGTGAACCTCGTTTATACTGTCAGGATCTTTAATGAAGATGAGATCTAAACAACTAGCCTGTTGTCCTCCACGCGCTCTTGTTGGAAAAAATACATGTTGTGTGAGAAGAGCTTCAAGTGTTGACTTAAGCAGACGGTGATCGAAGGACAACTTTGAGCACTGCGCCAGCAGATCGTTCCATCGAATGCTGGGTGCATTAAAGTCTCCCATTAGAACAACATCAGGCCGACTACCAATCTCCTTTAGAACAACATCAGGTTGTTCTGAATGAACACACCAACCAGCTTGCCTCTCCGCTCTCCAAGATCTTTGTTAGTTCGATGGAGGTAAAGGCTCTATCTACCGATTAATATTTTGCCAGAATAAGCCCCATCTCTAAAGGATGAGAAAAAACCTCACCAAATGTCTTTAGACCAATCAGTCTCACACGTATTTGTTGCAAAATAATGGAAAAGTTAATAAATACTGAACGGATGAAGCATATTGAAGAGAATAACTTGCTAAGTTTATAGCAATATGAATTTAGAAATGAGCAATCCTACCTCAAAAACATGCTCACATCCACGAAGAGCTGGACGAAATTATAAAAAATGTGTTTTTCAGTCAATGCGATCTACTTTGAATTCAACAAAGTCTCTGGCAGTGTCCCACACAGACGTCTGATATCGAAGCTGCGTCACGTGTGTGTGACTGGTAATCTACTTAAATTGTTGTATGACTTGCTCACAGACAGGCGCCAACGTTTTTGCATCGGTGACGCCAAGTCGCACTTGGAAACCATTCACAGTGGGTTTCCGTAGGGAAGCATTCTTGGTTCCATTCTGTTTCTGATATACGTGAACGACTTCGTTCGTTTTCTGACATGCGAGGTCATGTTCGCTGATGATATGAAGTTATGGAATTCAATTGAAAAACCGAAGGATGCGCGGAAGATACAAAATAACTGGGATCGCTTGTGAAATCGGTGTGATGAGTGGCTGCAGAACCGTAATTTCAACAAATCCCAAGTCATCCAAGTACGGTTTAGTTACAGAATAATGATGAGGTTCAAAATATCAGTACTTCATCAGCAGTCACCAAATAGATCAAGTAAACGATCAAAAGGACTTGGGTGTGTGGATAATACCACTCTCAAACCATCGTCGCACTGCGCCAAGATAGCAAAATAGGCTATGTGTATCCTGGGAGCGATCAGGAGATCCTTCGCTAATTTTGATTAAGAAATTGTTTCGCATGTTAAAAACATTTGTCAGGCCAGTTTTGGAATATTGCATTAAGACGTGGTTCCCCTGGGTAAAGTAAGACTACACTCTATTGGAAAAAGTTCAACGGAGAGTGACGAAACTAGTCAGTGGATTACAGTGCCTCCCCTGTGATGGTCAACTAGAAAGACATCAAAGTTTTCTGCTCTCTTATAAGTAATACGAAGATGATATGATCGTAGTCTTCAAACTTGTCAGAGGAGTTTGACCTAGTAATGATGTGGCCGTCTGGGCCTTAAAAATATACAATTTATATTCATATTTATTCAAATGGCCAATTATTTTAATTGGCAAACACAAAAAAGCTTTGAGGTCACTAATATAAACTAAAGACAAACTACACCAAACTTGAAGTGCCTGCCAACTTCTTTGTCAACCAGGGGATTAAAGAATGGAACAAACTGCCTACTTCGGTTGTTCTGGTTGAGAGCGTTACGATATTTAAAATAAGACTTGATGGTTTTTTACTTGATTGTTTTAATCGACCTCAATGACCAATGTATTTTAACCATTTCGGCGTGTTACACATGCATTTTTGATAGCATCTGTCTGTAAATAGGGTTTTCCGAGGCTCTGCCTATCTTCCTTATATATACTGAATTATACTGAATAACTGTCTCCCCACGAAACTCACCATGACGAGTAAGTCTTGTAACCTTTTGGTAAGCGCCTACTTACCATAGTTAATATTCCCGATCGACACCAGCAATACAACGACCTCGTGGTGCACTTGGTTAGAGTGTTAGAATTCAAACCAACAGGTCATGGGTTCGAGTCTTGGATGCCGCAACATCTGGAGTTGGGTATGACCTGCTGATGACGGTTAATGATTCGGAAATGGTTATTCCAATATCCCTTAGCTTTGTCGGTCATGTCCTTATGCTTATATCGCTAACTGCTCTATGGCAGCTGGCGGGGCCCTAGAGTGAGACCCAAGGCACAGAGGGAGGAGTGAGTCCAGTTACCTATCAGTGAGCGCTCATTTATAATTTTTTATATTCCCGATCTAAACCTACAGAACAACGAGTTCGTGGCGCAGTGGTTTAGGGCATTGGGCTTCTAACCAACAGGTCACGAGTTTGAGCCTTGGGTGCCGCAACATCTAGAGTTGGGTAGGGCCGGCTGATGACGGCTAATAAGCCAGAAATTGTCATTCTAGTCTCCCTTGACTTTGCTGCTAGTCTTTCTGAAATAACTCGTTCCTATCAAGACGGAGCGTCAGGCTGCAACGACTCCTTCTTAGTGTGGCCTCAATAACACTCCCAATATCTTGGGGTCCAACCTATCCTTTAGTTGTGTGCGAGAAAATGTAGGCCTTCCTTCGCGGACAGGGCGTGATTTGTACACGTAGGCAACCTGGTTTGCTTAAACAGCCACTTCATCTCCGGTCTTCTTGAATTTGTCCTGAAAACGGCTTCAGGTGCGTGAGGGATGTGATGCTGCGAAGTCTAATACCACTACTACCACGCGTGAGTCCCCGGCTCTGCGCACACCATGTTTATGAAAATTAAATCCATTTTTCTCAAGCCACATATGACCGCAATCAACAAATTCCCTAAATCAGCAGCTATTGGAAATCCGAGGATGCAATCACTGGAATAAGAATTGATTGGCCCCACGTTTTCGATTCTCACTCAAACCCATCATCAGATACAATCGCTGAAAATGGTAATAGGGGTTCAAGATGGACAGTGTTTATAGGGCGCAGTTTTCAGGCCACAACACGTTTCCTATATTTGGCAATACTCATGCTCATTGCTAGGGATAGTATTTGATGCGGTTATTGCTTGTCGTTCCGTAAAGAGTCGTTAATAACCGTGATTTTGCGGTGCATTTGCTCGCAGTCACCCTTCCCCCAACGTGTCTAGTAACTTTGCAAAGTCGCACACAGAATATGAAGGTGGAAGATACTTGTGATTTTTACTTTAATTTGGACAACAGAACCATGAATCAGACAACTCACGACTCATGTGGTCTCTTGTGAGATTTTCAGTCTTTCCAAACTTGCAGGTATGGCTGGGTCCTGTCGAATGAGCCGCGATCTGGGAGTCAGCGTCATTCCTCCTCACTACAAAACGTTTGACCAATACAGTTCTTGTTCAAGCGATCAAATTTTCTTCGAACCTGCCTCCTGCAACTCGGTTGTATACTTCTATCAGGTTTCGCAATATCAACACGTTCTGATTTTCATATACAAGAACAAAAAAATGTTTTTTTGAAAGTTATAGACGCAAAGAATATGCATCAGTTTGACAGTCAATTTCCACAAGATATACCGTGTGCTCCACAACATGCTGGTGCAGATAAGGTGATTTTCGCGTGGATTAGTTTTCAGGGATAGTAGACTTGCGCAGCGGTTACCGCACTCGCGCTTCCCTTACTCGCATGTGCCCAGTTTCAAGACAGAGTCCTAAAGGCCGGAGGTTGACGACGGTGCAGGTGGCTGGCGCAGCCGGAGCTGCCCCTGAGATCAGATCCCACGTAATGAGAGTTTCATAAAGGCCACAGTAATAAGGAGTCAGTGCGCCAGTCAGCCACTCCACACATACACACGCTGGGCTGGCCGCGCGGTCCGAGTTATCCCGTCCGTTGACAACCTTCACTGCCATGGCTTTTAGCGCACCGTGATAGCTTCAAACGCGTCAACCTCGTTCTCTGTCCCCATTCCAGGTCACAGCCACCGTCCGAGCTGGTCACTGGGCTGATGTAGAGAATATAAAGCAGGGTAAAGCATGGAAAAGACGATCGAAAAGAACTTCGGGCTGTGCCCACATCCTTGGCTAACTATTTTCTGTAGCCGGGCTTTTCGAGATCCATGGTCTAGGTTTCATCGGAATTCACTCAGGGTTTATGAAATTAATCACGAAACTGTCGGCATTTGAGTATGACTGAACCGAAAGAAGAATACAGGGCCGAGCTCGTGTACTTGGGTGTGTCGGTGTGCTGTACACGGCGAGGTAAATGTAAGCCAGAAGAGGGATCAATTTTGAAATAATTTATTGATAGAACGATGGCCCAGCTTGTTCAAAAGTGGAAAATCCTGCCGACAACTCCGGCAGAAGAGGCAGGCCCTGATCTTTCCCTTTGTCACTTTTGAACGTCGGTTTGTTTCAGCAGGCTGCCAAATCTGCTCGTATCGCTAATTTCAGCGGTCCTTCCCTCACCTTCCAAGAATCTTTGGTGGTGCTGAGAAGCCTTGTGCCGTCCTAAAGACTGACATTCTATCTGCAAGTGAATATTCCGCCAATTTCTAACCATCTTGGTCATTCGAGCAGGCCTACCTCAAGAGTATCTGCTCTTCCCATGAATTTCCCACTTCAAGGCACTGAATACCTGAATATGCCGTCTCAGATTACCCATTGCGCGAAAGGGTCTCGTCTGATCTCATGTTTTAGCCGGGGTACGTGTTCCTTTTCCGTAATATCTTCCCAAAAAGGGTATTTTTAATAAATTAAAACACAAATGCAAGACATATGTCATTTTCCTTTATATATATATATATATATATATATATATATATATATATATATATATATATATATATATATATATAGCACAAATATGTTGCTAATAGTGCAACAGGCAAGACGCAGACAGCTGTTTCACGGTCATTACCGATCATCAGTACATCATATGCCTTGTGCAGTGAGGTACATAAACAAGCCAAACAAGTGCGTAACACTCACTTATGTGGTAAGAATCTCACTCGATCTGCGTCTGCGTCTTGCCTGTTGCACTCTTAGCAACATATTTGTGCTATATATATGGTATGTGTCCTATGACACAACGTTCGTTTATCGCCGGTAGGTAACTGGCGGGCGGACAACTGGGATCGAGTGAGATCCTTAACACATAAGTGAGTGTTACGCACTTGTTTGGCTTATATATATATATATATATATATATGAAATGGAACCGACAAAGTCAAGGGAGACCAGAATGGCCATTTCTGGCTTATTTTGCCGTCATCAGATAGTCATACCCAATCCCAAGTGTGGCACACCTGGGATTCGAACACGCAACCTATGGTATTTGAGTCAAACGCTCTACCATTGAGCCACGGGCTCGTTGTTTTGTCGGTTGTGATCAGAAAGATGATGATAGTATGGGGCTCACCGGTCTGCTTAAGGAACATGTAAATTCCTTTGTTATCTGGAGCTCTGACTAGAGCTCTCGCAGGTGGTCGCATAGCGACGTGTAGCATATGATGAAATGGAACTGACAAAGACAAGGGAGAACGGAATGGCCATTTCTGGATTATAAGCCGTCATCAGCCAGTCATACCCAATCCCAAGTGTGGCACACCTGGTATTCGAACCCGCGACCTTTGATATTTGAGTCGAACGCTCTACCATTGAGCCACGGGCTCGTTGATTTGTCGGTTGTGATCGGGAATATGATGGTAGTGAGGGGCTTACCGATCTGCTTAAGGAACATGTATGTTCCATTGTGCCCTGGAGCTCAGACTAGAGCTCTCACAGACGGTCGCATAGCGACGTGTAGCATATGAAAAAATGGAACTGACAAAGACAAGGGAGACCGGAATGGCCATTTCTGGCTTATTAGTCGTCATCAGTCAGTCATACCCAATCCCAAGTGTGGCACACCTGGGATTCTAGCCCGCAACCTTTGGTATTTGAGTCGAACGCTCTACCATTGAGCCACGGGCTCGTTGTTTTTTCGGTTGTGATCAGGAATATGATGGTTGTGTGGAGCTCACCGATCTGCTTAAGGAACATGTATGTTCAGTTGTGCCCTGGAGCTCAGACTAGGGCCCTCGCAGGCGGTCGCATAACGACATGTAGCATATGATGTTAAAGTGGAACCGACAAAGACAAGGGAGACCGGAATGGCCATTTCTGGCTTATTTTGCCGATATCAGCCATTCATACCTAATACCAAGTGTGGCACACCTGGTATTCGAACCCGCGACCTTTGGTAATTGAGTCGAACGCTCTACCATTGAGCCACGGGCCCATTGTTTTGTCTGTTGTTATCAGGAATATGATGATAGTGTGGGGTTCACCGATCTGCTTAAGGAACATGTATGTTCCATTGTAACCTGGAGCTCAGACAAGAGCTCTCGCAGGCGGTCGCATAGCGATGTGTAGCATATGAAAAAATGGAACTGACAAAGACCAGGAAGACCGGAATGGCCATTTCTGGCTTATTAGTCGTCATCAGCCAGTCATACCCAATCCCAAGTGTGGCACACCTGGGATTCGAACCCGCAACATTTGGTATTTGAGTCGAACGCTCTACCATTGAACCACGGGCTAGTTGTTTTTATCGGTTGCGATCGGGTATATGATGATAGTATGTTGCTCACCGATATGCTTAAGGAACATGTATGTTCCGTTGTGCCCTGGAGCTCAGACTTGAACCCTCGCAGGCGGTCGCATAATGACATGTAGCATATGACGTTAAAGTGGAAGCGAGAAAGACAAGGGAGACCGGAATGGCCATTTCTGGCTTATTTTGCCGATATAAGCCATTCATACCCGATACCAAGTGTGGCACACCTTGGATTCGAACCCGCGACCTTTGGTAATTGAGTCGAACGCTCTACCATTGAGCCACGGGCCCGTTGTTTTGTTGGTTGCGATCGGGAATATGATGTAAGTGTGTGGCTCACCGAGAAGCTTAAGGAAAATGTATGTTCCGTTGTGCCCAGGCGCTCAGACTAGAGCCCTTGCAGGCAGTCGCATAGCGACGTGTAGCATATGTTGATAAGGTGGAACCGACAAAGACAAGGGAGACCGAAATGGCCATTTCTGGCTTATTTTGCCGTCATACCCAATCCCAAATGTTGCACACCTGGCTGAAGACGGCTAATAATCCAGAAATGGCCATTCCGGTCTCCCTTGTCTTTGTCTGTTCCATTTCATGATATGCTACACGTAATTATGCGACCACCTGCGAGAGCTCTAGTCTGAGCTCCAGGGCACAACGGAACATACATGTTCCTTAAGCAGATCGGTGAGCCCCACAATTTCATATATATATATATATATATATATATATATATATATATATATATATATATATATATATATATATATATATATAAGCCAAACAAGTGCGAAACACTCACTAATGTGGTAAGGATCTCACTCGATCCAATATATATATATTGGTAATAAGGCGCTCACAGATCGGTTACAGGACTCACTCGTCCCGTTGTGCCTTGGGGCTAACTCTCAAGCCCCGCCAGCAGCCTTAAGGCAGCTAAGTACATAGGCAGAATAACATGACCGACAAAGACAAGGGAGACTGTAATGCCCATTTCTGGCTTATAAGCCGTCATCAGCCAGCCATTCCCAAACCCAGGCGCTGCGGCGCCCGAGCCTCGAACTCGCGACCTTGTTGGGCAGAAGTCCAACGCTCTACACACTGCGCCACGAGCTCGTTGTCTTGCCGGGTTCGATCGGGAATATTGACATTGGTAATGGGGCGCTCACCGATCGGTTACAGGAGTCACTCGTCCCGTTGTGCCTTGGGGCTAACTCTCAAGCCCCTCCAGCAGCCGTAAGTCAGCTAAGTACATAGGCAGAATAACATGACCGACAAAGACAAGGGAGACTTGAATGGCCATTTCTGGCTTATTAGCCGTTATCAGCCAGCCATTCCCAAACCCAGGCGCTGCGGCGCCCGAGCCTCGAACTCGTGACCTAGTTTGGCAGAAGTCCAACGCTCTACGCACTGCGCCACGAGCTCGTTGTCTTGCAAGGTGTCGATCGGGAATTTTGACATTGGTAATGGGGCGCTCACCGATCGGTTACAGGACTCACTCGTCCCGTTGTGCCTTGGGGCTAACCCTCAAGCCCTGCCAGCAGCCGTAAGGCAGCTAAGTATATAGGCAGAATAACATGACCGACAAAGACAAGGGGGACTGGAATAGCCATTTCTGGCTTATTAGCCGTCATCAGCCAGCCATACCCAAACCCAGGCACTGTTGCGTCCGAGCCTCGAACTCGCGACCTTGTTGGGCAGAAGTCCAACGCTCTACCCACTGCACCACGAGCTCGTTATCTTGCCGGTTTCGATTGGGAAAATTGACATTGGTAAATGGGGGGCTCACCGATCAGCACCAAAACCGGCAAGACAACGAGCTCGTGGCGCAGTGGGTAGAGCGTTTAACTTCTGCCAAACAAGGTCGCGAGTTCGAGGCTCAGGCGTCGCAGCCCCTGGGTTTGGGTATGACTGGCTGATGAAGGCTAATAAGCCAGAAATGGCCATTCCAGTCTCCCTTGTCTTTGTCGGTCATGTTATTCTGCCTATGTACTTAGCTGCCTTACGGCTGCTGGTGGGGCTTGAGAGTTAGCCCCTAAGGCACAACTGGACGAGTGAGTCCTGTAACCGACCGGTGAGCGCCCAATTACCAATGTCAATATTCCCGATCGAAACCGGCAAGACAACGAGCTCGTGGCGCAGTGGGTAGAGCGTTGGACTTCTGCCCAACAAGGTCGCGAGTTCGAGGCTCGGGCGCCGCAGTGCCTGGGTTTTGGTATGGCTGGCTGATGACGGTTAATAAGCCAGAAATGGCCATTCAAGTCTCCCTTGACTTTGTCGGTCATGTTATTCTGCCTATGTACTTAGCTGCCTTACGGCTGCTGGCGGGGCTTGAGAGTTAGCCCCAAGGCACAACGGGACGAGTGAGTCCTGTTACCGATCGGTGAGCGCCCCATTACCAATGTCAATATTCCCAATCGAAACCGGCAAGACAACGAGCTCGTGGCGCAGTGCGTAGAGCGTTGGACTTCTGCCCAACTAGGTCGCGAGTTCGAGGCTCGGGCGCCACAGCGCCTGGGTTTGGGAATGGCTGGCTGATGACGGCTAATAAGCCAGAAATGGCCATTCAAGTCTCCCTTGTCTTTGTCGGTCATGTTATACTGCCTATGTACTTAGCTGCCTTACGGCTGCTGGCGGGGCTTGAGATTAAGCCCCAAGGCACAACGGGACGATTGAGTCCTGTAATCGATCGGTGAGCGCCCCATTACCAATTTCAATATTCCCGATCGAAACCGGCAAGACAACGAGCTCATCGCGCAGTGGGTAGAGCGTTGGACTTCTGCCCAACAAGGTCGCGAGTTCGAGACTCGGGCGCCGCAGAGCCTGGGTATATATATATATATGGAATGCAACCGACAAGGGAGACTGGGAATGGCCATTTCGGCGGTGGCCGGGGCGCAACGGGTTTATACACATGTTTCATAAAGCAGATCGGTGAGCCCCACACTGTCATATATATATATATATATATATATATATATATTTATATATATATATGCTACACTGGGGATTCAGATTGTGACTGGCTGATGACGTATAAACCAGAGAATATGGCCATTTCGGTCTCCTTGATATCTGTCGGTTTCCATTCAGCAAATCGGTGAGCGCCCCATTACCAATTTCAATATTCCCGATCGAAACCGGCAAGACAACGAGCTCATCGCGCAGTGGGTAGAGCGTTGGACTTCTGCCCAACAAGGTCGCGAGTTCGAGACTCGGGCGCCGCAGAGCCTGGGTATATATATATATGGAATGCAACCGACAAAGACAAGGGAGACCGGAATGGCCATTTCTGGCTTATTAGCCAGGGCACAACGGAACATACATGTTCCTTAAGCAGATCGGTGAGCCCACACTATCATATATATATATATATATATATATACTACACTGGGGATTGGGTATGACTGGCTGATGACGGCTTATAAGCCAGAAATGGCCATTCCGGTCTCCCTTGTCTCTGTCGGTTCCATTTCATAAATATATATATATATATTGCTAATAGATATATATATAGTCCGAATGTTTGAGAATATGCGAGGCCCAGGTAATTGTATAGAAGAAGACGGGAAGGCGTTCTCTGGGACCATAATGTTATTCATTCGCTGTTTCAAACTCTCACACGAGCCCATCGTCAAGGAATAAAAGACTGTACAGCTCACTGCTTATTTAACTCACCTCTGCCGAGTATGACCTTCATCAGCGCCATTGATTTGTTCGTTCAGGGCCTGATATGCAGCTGGCAGATCGATATGTCTATTGATCGATTCCGCGTTCGAGTGCCACGATTCCTGCCGCAGGCGTGAAATGCGGTCGTCTGACTGGCCTTATATTCTCGCGCTGCCAAAGTCAAAGTCGTGCTCTAGCGAGGATGCGTGAGCGGCTACCAAGGAGAGTTTATCCTTCCTTCTCACAGCGAGCTCGTGCTCGTGCATTCTCGAGCAAACCCGTTTCCCGGTTTCGCCAACATAAGTTGCTCGACCACAACGGCAGTCTATCCGGTAAATGACGTCGGATTTTGGTTGAGGGGGATTGGGTTGCATGAGTTGCCGGCGGATTGTCGCTTCCGGTCTGTGAGCCACGCCAATCCCAAATTCGCTTACTAGTCTAGCCAATTCTTCGGATACACCAGTTATGTAAGGTATTGCACGCCAGTACTTCGGTTTTGGCTGCCCATTCGGATTTATTCTCTTGGCCTCTCGCCTGCATTTCTCAACAAAACTCCCAGGATATCCGTTGGCCGTGAAGAGTTTCCGCAGAAACTGGACCTCGGCCTTCTTGTCGGCTGGTTCGGTGCAATGGGTTTCCGCTCTACGGTACAGTGTTCTCACACAGCTGCGTTTGTGCGAGAGGGGATTGTTGCTAAAATAACTCAGAATGCGAGAGGTATTCGTCGCCTTCCTGTAAACCGTCGTTTTGAGTTCTCCATCGCCCTTTCTGTATACCAGCACGTCGAGAAACGGCAACTGACAGTCTTTTTCTTCGTCCATCGTGAATTGGATGGAAAGCAGAAATCTGCTACGACAGCGAATATCTTCCAGACTGATATCCCACAAGAAACGCAAGACGCTCTCGAAAGCAGAAACTGAAGCACTTCGGACGCTAAAGGCCGACAAAAACATTGTCATTATTCCAGCAGACAAAGGACGGTCGACTGTAATTTTGAACAAAGAGGACTACGTCAACAAAGTTGAGGCACTCTTGGGCGATAGAACTGCCTATAAACCTCGCGAGGATGACGTGATGAAGACGCTAATAAACAATATCAACAAAGACCTGGCAAGTCTTCGGAAGTCAAAGCAATAACGCAGACTGAATTTCAAAAGATGAAACCAAAGGACACAGCGCTCGCGAGATTCTATGGCCTCCCCAAGGTCCACAAACCAGGAACCCCCTACGGCCGATTGTCTCTCTAAGAGGCACCCCAACGTTTGGTCTAGCCAAGTGGTTGTTTCAACGTCTCAAGTTTCTAACCCAGGGTTCCACAACAACTGTCCACTCAGCTGAAAAATTTATCCGAAAGTTGCAGGGTATTTGACTTACGGACGAAGAAGTGATGGTATCTTTCGATGTGACGTCACTTTTCCCCTCCATCCCACAACATCTCGCAGTCGAAACCATACAAACCCTGCTAGAAGAGCACTATAACGAGGCGGATACAAAACTCAAAATGAGGCACCTTGTCGACCTCCTGAAACACTGTCTGAACACATTCTTTACCTTTAATGGAACCGTGTACGAACAGGTCAAAGGTACGCCGATGGGGTCGCCGTTGTCCGGCCTGATTGCTGAAGCAGTTTTGCAGAGACTGGAGGCACTGGCGTTTGACCACTATCGACCACGATTGTGGGTGCGGTATGTTGATGACACATTTGTCATCATCAGTCGCGAAAAAATTGGGGATTTCACAAAGAATCTGAACTCGATCTTCCCCGACATCCAATTCACGATTGAAGAAGAAAAAGACTGTCAGTTGCCGTTTCTCGACGTGCTGGTATACAGAAAGGGCGATGGAGAACTCAAAACGACGGTTTACAGGAAGGCGACGAATACCTCTCGCATTCTGAGTTATTTTAGCAACAATCCCCTCTCGCACAAACGCAGCTGTGTGAGAACACTGTACCGTAGAGCGGAAACCCATTGCACCGAACCAGCCGACAAGAAGGCCGAGGTCCAGTTTCTGCGGAAACTCTTCACGGTCAATGGATATCCTGGGAGTTTTGTTGAGAAATGCAGGCGAGAGGCCAAGAGAATAAATCCGAATGGGCAGCCAAAACCGAAGTACTGGCGTGGAATACATTACATAACTGGTGCATCTGAAGAATTTGCTAGACTAGTGAGCGAATTTGGGATTGGCGTGGCTCACAGACCGGAAGCGACAATCCGCCGGCAACTCATGCAACCCAATCCCCCTCAACCAAAATCCGACGTCATTTACCGGATAGACTGCCGTTGAGGTCGAGCAAACTTATGTTGGCGAAACCGGGAAAAGGGTTTGCTCGAGAATGCACGAGCACGAGCTCGCTGTGAGAAGGAAGGATAAACTCTCCTTGGTAGCCGCTCACGCATCCTCGCCAGAGCACGACTTTGACTTTGGCAGCGTGAGAATATTAGGCCAGTCAGACGACCGCATTTCACGCCTGCGGCAGGAATCGTGGCACTCGAACGCGGAATCGATCAATAGACATATCGATCTGCCAGCTGCATATCAGGCCCTGAACGAACAAATCAATGGCGCTGATGAAGGTCATACTCGGCAGAGGTGAGTTAAATAAGCAGTGAGCTGTACAGTCTTTTATTCCTTGACAATTGGCTCGCGTGATAGTTCGAAAGGTCAGATGAATAAAATTCTGGTCCCAGAGAACGCGATCCTGTCTTCTTCTATATATATATATATATATATATATATATATATATATATATATATATATATATATATATATATATATATATATATATATATATATATATATATATATATATATATATATATATATATATATATATATATATGGTGAGGTGACGATCCCCAGTGGTTGTTAGGGACGAGCGACAGCTTTAGACACTTTCTCTATATACGACATTGTCCACAACACTTTCGGTTGTTCTATCGTTGGTCTTCTAGCTTGCCTCAGTTGTCTGCTGCGCTCTATGGAGTTGCGAGGATAACCATTGGAGGTGAACATTCGTCGAAGATAATGGAGTTCAGCTGCTTTGTCGCCTACCTCACTGCAATAGCTTTCCGCCATTTTGTAAAGCGTCCGTACACAGCTGCGTTTGCGGCAAAATGGGTTGTTACTTTGGTGAATGAGTGCCTGACGTGTGTTGGTGGCCTTTCTATATACCGTCATCTTTAGGGTCCCTTCGGTCTTATGGCGGACCAGGACGTCTTGGAATGCTATTTGACTGTTGTTCTCAGCATCCATTGTGAAATTAATGTCCGGACAGACGGAGTTCAGGATCACGTGAAATTCGGAGACCATTTCGCGCTTGAGAACGACAAAAACATCGTCTACATACCACGCCCAAAATATTAATCTGTGGTTCGTGAACACATTTGTCTCTAACTCTTGAATATTCACCTCAGCAATGAAGCCAGACAATGGTTAGCTCATCAGAATCCCTTTACTCTGTTCGACGACCGTTCCCTCAAAGGCGAAGTGGGTTTTGAGGCAGAAAGTGATCAGCTGAATGAGGTGAGCACGTTGAGGCTTATTGGTCCCCTCGTCATATCAGCTCTCATGTGTGTCACCACAGTTTCATTTGCAAGGCTCTGAAGAATTGAGGTTCAAAGTGAGGGAACATCAAATAATATCATGCCTTCAACTGCATTAAGGTGAAAACCACCGATTCTTTCCAAGAAATGGACTGCTGAACGAACCGTTGTATCAGAGTCTGATGTAAGACAGTTCAGACGTCGGAACAGAAATTTGGCTAGATTGAATATGGGTGTTCCGCGCAGAGATGTGATAAGTCAAAGTGGAGCATCATGCTTGTGTATTTTGGGCAGCCCATAGAATCTCACCGTGGCTGAATCTGTAGTTCATCCTGCACGAATAGCCGTAGATCCAGCAGAATGCCAACATATTTAGCACCCATAAATACTGTGAAGCGTCGTACAGAACCCCATCCCCGACGATGGAATCTTGTTTGATTTTGAAACGTCGTGACATTAAACCTTTTCTTCCTGTGATCACCTATTCTTCTGCTTTTTGCCCGGGGACGCACAATTTCGCTTCCATTGGCAATAATACTGATAATATCGAACGGACAAGAACAAGGGATACCAGAATGGCTATTTATGGCTTCTTGGCTATCATCAGTAAGTTATAGCCAATCCCAATTGTGGATCACTAGAGATTAGAACCCGCAACCTTTGTCCATTGAGTGTGACACTTTACCATTAAGCCCCGGGCCCGTTTTTTTTTGTCGATTGCGATCGGGAACATGAATAAGAAAGTGTAGTGTTTACCAATCTGGTTAAGGAACACTTGTGTTCCGCTGTGCCTTGGAGCTCACTTTAGAGCCCTCACAGACGGTCGCATAAAGACTTGACATTTATATTGATAAGATGGAACGGATATATTTTGGGTGCGTGAGTAATCAATACAGTCTATTTTGGCTCACAAAGCGAGCCTAATTTTGGCTTGAATGAAGTTTCGATTGGACCAAAGTGGCAAAAAACAAGCGCCTAGAGTGAAACAATTTGCATGCATAGTCACATTGTCGATAGAATAAGCCCGTTAAATGTTACTTATTCAGTTTAGCAGGAACTGGGCGATTTTCAAAACTCGACTGAAAAGTGACAATGTTACATTACTACAAAAATTAACGCCTTTAGCGCTATTTATCACTCATAAAAGGTTGTTTGCAGCAGTCCATGCAAAGCTGCTGACGAGACATTCCTCATTTAAGTCGTGAACATTACAATAAACAGTGATAGTGGTCATATTTTGAATATGCCACTATACGCCCTCAATCTGATATCTGATTCCTGAACAGAGGTCAAAAGAGAAAGGAAAATGTTAGGCTCTCAAACTACTTTCTACTCATCCGAAT
This sequence comes from Schistocephalus solidus, assembly GCA_017591395.1. NCBI lineage: Eukaryota > Metazoa > Platyhelminthes > Cestoda > Diphyllobothriidea > Diphyllobothriidae > Schistocephalus > Schistocephalus solidus. The sequence goes on along the minus strand of WEDG01002663.1, from coordinate 131,666 downwards.
GCTATCGTGAAAATAAATGATACAATAAAGACAGTATGGAGGCCTTCCTCTTAAATAGCAAAGTTCACAAATAAAAAATCGACAACTATCTGTAAAACATTTTAAACAAAAAAACAACAAAAAATCTTGAAATTCAGTTCCCGTTCAAACGGCCGAGTCATGAGTAATCGGAGCACGTCTACCACCTGCAGCGTACAGTACAGTGTTCTCGGGTGCAGTCAGTCCAGCAGAAGTTAAAGGAACGTGGCTCAAGGAAACCATAGATCCGCCATCCCCGGCACCACCAGCCATAATACCAGTCTCTCCATAACCACTTGCTGGAGGCCGCTGAGTTTGTAGCTGTTCGCGCAACTTTGCTGAGGCCACTGCCCCCGACGTGCCCATGGACCTCCGCTTTCCGGCCAAGAATGGGTATCGAGACCCCAGATTCTCCATGGAAGGCAGAACTTCTGGTGCCCAGAGCGCTCGTACCTGGCGTTCTTCGAGATGGTCCACCGAGTAGAGAGGATAGACGTCCAGGTGGTGCTCCGAATTTGCCAGCCGAAGGCACTGAACCAGTGAGAAAGAGAGAGGGAACGCCAGTTCGGGACTCCTGTCCGCACCTTGAGGCTGGACCTATCTCGAAACCAGACCCAGGGCCCAAACCGTAGGCTATCGAGGCGGCACCGCTGGGTTCGCCAGTGAGAGGGATGAGGCCACGCTCAAACAACAGTTTCTGGTAGATGCGTTCACTGTAGTCTGCCAGTTGATCCACAACAAGGCAGAATATGCTTAGAAGGGTCAGGACACCCGCTGTGGCAGTGAAAGCAAAGCCCCAGGAAACGGTGTTTCGGTCAGAGTATGGCATCCATTCGCGATCCTTGGACATGATCCCCACGTATGTGGTAATTACGGTTAAACAGCCAACTGAGTAAGAAAAAAGTTGCGGAATTCAGACACTGTCGGTGTTCATGCTTTTTTACAAAATCTCTTTTTTCTAGAAAATGCATTCATGTAGTCACGAGAAAGTGAAAGGGGACAATTTTCCGCCCTAAAACGACTAAAGGCCCAGAATGTGATTGAGTTATGAGCTTATCTATCTTGTTAACAAACATTATCAAGGTAAATTTACACTACAAGTAGTTGGGTGATAGATCAAAGCAGGTCTGCTGGTGCTAGTTGCAAGATCGTGAATTATCCTTTGTGCAATCTTAAATTTGTGTTCGGTTTTGCAAAAGAAATAAAAATTGTTTGGCCTACTTGCACGTTCAGAAATTTTACTAAATTTATTTTGAAACGTATAGCTGTCATCTCGACTGAATTACTGAGAAATAAAATTCGTTTTCCGAAATACCTATTGGGATCACTTAAAAGATCAATAAGTAATGCTTTCATAGTAATTCAATAAGTAGCCTACAAATTATACTGAATAAGAACCTTTTAATGTTGACTCTATTGGTGGGATGTGTAAGGTCGCCGAACATGCTCAAACCCTTTAGCTAGTAAAAGATAAATCACCGATTATTTGTGAACCAGTTCATGTACAGAACTAACGCTGTGGCTGCTTTAATAAAGAAAAGATTAAAAAGTTGAAGAACATATAAACTACCATGCATATTAAGGAGTCAGGTGGCTTATATTCATGTTTACGTGACATCGTTGTTGAATCAAATTAAAGTAGATACAAATATTTGTATCTACTTTGTTAACATCTGTTAACAAACAGATATGCTCACCCACAATTGATTGGAGAAGAATAATCGGTTCATTTGACAGCTTGCAAAAAAGTGTTTCCAACCCAGCGGCATTCTGGAGTATAAGTATTAATCCACCTAGGCTGCACGTTATATTTAGGATTGAAAGAAGTTGAACAGTAAGAAACCATCCTAAATGCTGGAATCATTGAAAATTCGTACTTGGAACCAGCCAGAATCGGATGTATTTAAACTCATCACGGTAGATGTACCAACAGCCACTATAAGCTTTTGAAATATAATCTTCGGCGAATATGAAATTGTTAAAACAGGCTTCCCACAATCCAAGCATCTGAAAGCCGCTGTTCGTACCTTCAATGGCCACAATCCAAAATGGTGAAAAGAATCCGATAGTATTGAAAATATTTGCTAATATGGTCAAAATAATGGCGATTAGGAATGATAGCCGATAGAGCTGCCTAAGTTTTACGCACATTTCCGGAATTACAAAAGATTGTACGACGCGAATTAAATCGCATTGATGCAAACTAACAACAACATAGGTCAAACCATTGGATTGACTGAGGAATATATATTCCTGTCAATTTATTTTTTTAAAATGTCTTCATTAAGTGTCCACTCTATAGGCTAAAACCCGTCCTTGCGGACAACACTGAAAGAATACATATTACGGACCTCAATATTTCCTTGATCCTATCTCATTCATAACTACATGTTTGTTTTCCGGAAATTCAGTTAATCAAAGGCCTGTATCTAACTGAGAAAATACAGCATGACAAACAGAAACATTGCTTAAACATGTTCCGTGGTAATGACTGGGCCAAATACGACGGTCATGTTCATGGCTCGAACCGAGGGTTAACCCTCGGATTCACTCGTATTTTAATTTTTAGCAGAACGTATTTATTATACAAGAAAGTTTTCCAGCATAAAAATTTTATGTTCCTTACGTAGATTACCAATTAGAAACCATAGCTCAAGTAAGACATAATTTCAAAATAATTTACGAGCACATGGTGTATTCTGAAAATTTTGGACACATCTACTTAGGAATGCCGATTTTGTGTCCTTCAAAACATTCCTATATTGCAGATACTTGCATGTCACTGAAGTTATCCCTATGAGGAGTTTAACTTTAATTATCACTCTCCTCTAAAATCGCCGTCGTCAGTGTGCTCCTTGAACTGCTCTCAACCGTGGAAGAAAATGCCACAACAAAGGCAGAACTTTTACATATGAAACGACGTTTTCTTACAAGTGTTGCTGCCAGTTTTATCCGCTTATTTGATAATATTTAAAAAGTAAATCCATCTGTATGGACTTCTAATGGATATGAAAAACGCATACGGCCACAATTCATAAACGCAGAAAAATTCCGGCAACCAAAGCGGTATTTGAACCTATACCAGGAAAATATATGGCAACCTCCGGCGTCTCTTTCAGCTTGTCCCCGCTTGCACAGTTGGCTCTCGAAAAATCATATACGAATAGCATAAGGTAGCAAAGGTGTGTATTCTGTTATAAGTTCACACGCTGCTTAGTTGACAAAAAACCGTGATCACCTTAATGAATGTCGCCTACGAGGATGTAAAGTGCATGGCTTGTTTAAGACTCCTTCAAAAGTTCTAAAGGACGGAGAGGGAGATAGATAAGTTGAAGGAAGCAATGAACAAGCTGGAAAAGTCTGCTTGTTGTCCACTTGGCAATAGAACAGCAGTGCAAACAAAAATAACGGAAAAAGTAAATACGCATGCAAATATAGCTTCCTCAAGCATACCCAACGTTGAGCTAAAAGATATCGCATCTTTAGAGCTCAGTATATTGGTGGACATAACTTTCGTAGAAAGGGAAGATCAAAACAAATTCTGCAATTTAACCATTGCCATTCAGTTTAGAAGATATTAGCAATACTCTGACCCTGGGCTTAAATTGGGGCTTCTATATCATTCTCTTGTACATCGATTCCACAAGGCATTTGAAAATCTCCAGTACCAACGCCATGTGCATAAACTGAGCACCCTGGGCATCAAGGGGATCTCATAAGTCAGATAAGGGAGTTTTCATTTGGTTGAAAAAAGCGTGTCTGTATCAGAGGAGATTTGTCAGACTGGGTAAATCTGACTTTAGGTGTGCCTCAAGGATCTGTTCTAAAAACACGTACTCTTCGTATTTTATCTTAATGGCAGTCTTCATGAAAGCCTCCGCGGTAAATTAATGTTTGCTAATGGCGTAGAACTTTTAAAATCATTAAGCGTGCGAAACACCAGAAAGTCTTTCGAAATAATTTACACAGAGTTCACACGAGGTCCGGCAAAAAACTCATGGATTTAAATGTGCTGAACTGGGCGGTCCTTCATCTGCGTCTAGCCAACTTCCATTCAAATGGCAGCATGAGGGCATATCAACTGAAAGACATAACTCTTCCCGTGGCATCTTCGTAGAAGGATCTTGATGGTTGAATACAGAGCAACGTGAAAACGCTAATGCAGTGTATCAGGTGTGCAAAAAACACCACGGTAGAACTACACCCTTTGACAAAGACCTTTTTGGGAGAATTTACGATACATTTATTAGACCTCATCTAGAATACGGCATACACATTTGTTGGCCATGGACAAAACATGCCTCGAAAAATTGCAAAGCTGTGCAACAAAGTTGGTGAATGTTTTAAAACCAATCCCACATATAAAACTTAATGACTTTAATTTCCCCTTTCTGTTATAGGCAGCAGGTTTAAAGAGGCAGGGGTTTACAAGATAACACATGGCCTCGCGTATGGCTTGAGCTTTGGGGACATTTATCAGTGGCAATTTTCACTCAATGTTCGCACGAAAATGTCCAGACGGAACCCTTGCTCCGAATTCTTATTGCAAAGGGTAGAAGACAAATGGAATGATCTCCCTCAACCAGTCGGGCAGACAAAGTTTCTTTAGGTGTTCAAAAACTCTTGAAGATTATGTATTCCCTCTTTCCCCTCAAAATTCCTTGCCTGAGATAAATACCCGTGCACTCCAGGCCGTTAGATAAAAATCAATGCCATTTATATCATGCGATTACTCTTTTAATAGTGCCAGTTTTCTTTGTGTGTGTCTAGCCGTACTATTCTTACCAAAGAAACTGAAATAAACCGCATGACTAATTCCTGTGAATTCTCATGAACAGACCCCTTTAAGGTTCGCTCCGAAAGTTTATATGAATATTTTGGGTGATATCCACCAACTACTGCGGAAAAATCGCGTATATTCACAGGCTACCAGCAGGCAGTCATGGGTATAAAACTTCCTGGTTTTCTACCGTACTAACAACACAGGTACTAGCTTAAATCTCATGAACTCCAGTTTCGTACTGCTTTGCTTTTAGCAAGAACCTGTGCTATTCGTATGATTAATAATTACGCAGGATTCATAATTCTTAGGTATATACTCGCTCTCTCATTTGGTTGAGATACTGTGCATAAGTGGCATTGAGAGATTTTATTCCTGGATAAAAAAGCCCCGTTCAATTGAAAACTGCGTAAGCCGAACCTCGAGTGTTTCCATATATCAATGCACGATTTACTGTTCATTGTATCTGGAATGTTTGTTTTTGACACTAAAGGGAGAGGTAGTTATTAAGAAAAGTTAATTCTCTTAAATTTGTTCATGCTTCCTAATTATGAATGTCTGGAAAGTCAAGCAGACTTAAGAATGCGATCAAAAAGTTAGTGTCCAGATATTGCGCTTTTCATTCACAACTTAAACGGTAATTGAATATTCTTGTTATCGCATTGAGAATTGGGAGACAAGGTTTAATTCCTTGATCCCTATCATCCGCTTGTGAATCGGTACTTGCGCGTAACATCTTATTGTTTGACGACTGCTTATTTAGGCTATCAAAGAGCCCTGTCTATTAAAAATCTAATTAAAAATGAAAGCAGAAAACCCATGCACAAACAAATAAGAAATTCAGTTTTACTTACCAAATGCAGGCTAACCTGAAAGTTTATAATCTTATATAATTTCAAGTGACAAATCGTGTTTTCACTTGGCAACCTGCAAATGTTAGTGACCGACAAAGCATGCTATCATACTAACTGCTGTGTGGCTGTCGGTGGGATTGGAGAGTGAGGCCCAGTGCAGAATGCGATGAGTAAATCTCGTAGCGATTGGTGAGGGCCTCTCAAGCAATACGAACAGCATAACTCATCAACATGTGCTAACTTGGACAAATTATTCTCTCACTTACATAGTTCTCCGACTAGAAACATCCGAAAGCTTTGCCTGTACCACCATAGGTTTCGATGCCTTGTGGGAACAGTTGTGGAAGCATAAATGTCATTCAAAGGTGATGATGTGATAGAGGCTCCTCAAAAATTACTGGATCTTGTCTGATTGTCCACACAGCGCAGGTTACTCAAGGCTCTTCTTTACGTGGTTTAAGCCATATCCAACATTACGCATTTTGCACACGTTATTATCTTCATTTCGCTACCGATAAAACTGGGACTATCTCCCAATATTCTCCTTAGCCCTGTTTCGATCTTTCAACAATGCTCTTGTGATTGATACAGAAGTGTTCTTGTGGTGTTCATGGGGCAGCTGTAGCAGCTTCTGTGACGCACGACTTCTGGTCCACCTTTCACACTGTTTCCTTTGCTAAATTCCTCCAAGCTTTCTTCGCCACACTGAGCTCATATTCGCATTTATTTGAGTTTAGCGACCTTGCAAAGTTTTTGGTGCTTCCGTTTAGCAGGAAAAGCCTCGAAAAATAAAGTGTAAAACGCAGCTCAGTATGCATACAGGAGTCGCATTCCACATTTTGTAATCTAAGTTTGAGTCACATAACGTTTGTTCAGAATAACGACAGAAAAGGTACTTGCATAAGTAAAGCAACCAACGGAAACTGGAATTTTAACTGATGTGGCACAGGGAAAGACTTATTGAAAGATTATTTCTAATCCAACTGACAGCATTATTTACCAGTCGATAAGATAGATGTTTTACAGCAAGTAAGCGGTTGTTACGTTTGCCGAAAGCCCTAAAGGCAGCTTTTAAATTCTCCTGCTAATCAACCTTAGGCTTAATTAATCTACTGTCGTAAGAAAAAAAGCAGGTTGGCCCACTTTTTAAAGGGTCCAGGTTGAGTGCGTATCAAAAATGTAATCTCTTCTAGAAACGAGCACCAATGTTCACGGAGTATCAGTTCCAAAATTGTTCGAACCACAATAAGGCGGCTTATAGGATTAAACTTTTTGTCAGTCACCTTGAATTTAGTGGGGACAGGGGTACCTATAGATTTTCATCCATCAGTTTTGCATACTTATCGCTGCTTATCTGGCAATAACTAGACTTAACAAGTAATTAGTAGGGACCATGATACGGGACTTGGAACTATATACCTGGGTCTTTGAAATTATGAGAATGAACTGAGCCAATTTTCTTTAACTTTAGGAATCTCTCTGATAATGCTCACTAGGCGCTCAACAATCAAATATTATGGTTTTACCCAACCAACTCGGCGTTTCTTATAAACATGAGCGAATAGTGTGGTAAATACAGCATCTACCAAGGAGTAAAAAGTATACTACTGTCCAGGCCTCAACAGTGTTTAGTAGTACTACCGCATCTGAATGGGTACCAGTGTACAGTGATATTTAACAAGGTACCGTGTTAGATGCCATTTTCTTCCCGTTTATACAAGAGACTACCTGAATGGTCTTGACTTTGATGTACAAGAGTAACTGAGGATATTGTGGTGACTGAAGTGATGCGACCACACGTGCCTGGGTGTCATGTGCAAGCCATTCAGTGTCAGCTTAGGGGTTTGAAGGATTGATTACAGAGTTCCGGAGAACTTTTTATTGTCTTTATTGGAGACTGAAATTATACGTGTCAAGTCTTTTCGTAAGTAAGGTTCATATTATTTCTGGCGCAAAGGGACTCAGAGGTCATAAGTTGGATAGTGATTGAGGCACGCAAAATGCATATATTGAATCCATTCAAAAGCGCTGACAACGTGCCAAAATTGCACGAAAATTCAACCATCGCGAACGAAGATGTCCACTTTGTTCCTACAAAATTGTAAGCACAGGGCTGTGACTTGTACATGAATTAATTTTAAGTGATAAAAACTTGCACAGCGTCTGCTGCATTTTACCCGCCATATCCCCTTCCGCTCTCATCCACCTGAGCCCATGACAAAATAATCTAAAGAAGACCAGAGGAAGGAGCTGGTGCCCGATCTGCTAGGGCTAACCAGTGCGCCTAAATGTGCAATACACGTCATAGTTCCCGTAGAAAAGTAACAGGATTCCGCAAACAATATTGACTGACTCGGATCCCATCTGAGTTGAGTGCCATAGAGGCAACCTTTATAAGGAGCTAACGATGTCGACTCTCAGTCCTGAGCGTAAACCAACCAGTTAGCAGCCTTGCAAGCTAAGAATTTTATCGCGTCATGGGAGATTCAAGTTTGTCAAATTTATTAAGTTGGGAAATGATATGAAGAGCCGTGAGACGGAATCCCTAGCGTTATACTCACTTTCTATTTCCTCTCGCGTGTACCAGTCCACTTGCCAAGCTTGTCACCTATCTGATGTTGGGACGTGGCTCAGTGGCTGATGTGACAGGAAGCCTACGCCAAGGGGATAGTAACGGCTATCGATACTGTGATCAGACCGTGAGAACTTGTCAAGATAATCGAAGCCAACGTCGCCGCTATAATGGACTCCGTCTATAACGTCACCGCTATAATGGACTCAGCCTATAACGTCGCCTAATGAATAACAAGGGCAATGGGGAAATGTCAAGTATGGATACCAAAAACTTATCCCAGTTAGCGTGTAGCCCGTAACAATTAATAAACACCAACTTAAACAACTATGGTCAATGCGAGTTAAGGAAATGTGTAATGAAGAGAATAACTATAAAACTTTTAGAATTGAAAATACGTCAAAGGACTACCACACCACCACATCCCTCTGGGATACGTGGAATCTACGCAGCCTGTAAAACGCATGATGTTCATAAAATGTCCCCGGTTATGTTTAAGTGCGACCGACTGTGAAATTGCGAAAAAGCATTGAAAAAGTGAACTGATTTCTTACCCTCATTTGAACAGATATGTAATCCTGCATTTGGAAGCAATTCTTTGACACTTCCTAACACAATATCATAACATTCACGGAATTCCTTCAAAATCTGTCATGAGATGGGAACCTAAACCTATAGATAATTGCTAGCTGGGTTTTAAACGTGCTACAAAAATAATTTTCAGATAACCTGTGGCAACTTGCACTGCATTAGACATGTATCCATCTCCATTTTGATCAAATGTATCGAAAATTATTACTGCATTAATTATACATCAATTGGGAAATGGAATTCTGGTTTGAGAGATCAGAATACATAATGATGCTATTCGAATGACAAAAGTGGTATAACGGATGGTAAATACGGTACCGTTATTTTAAGTAGAGGGTTTTGGGACTACATCATATTCTGAGAGGTGATTACCATTTTAAACAAAGGACTCAGATGTGACATCCTGCAGATATCTCAAAGTCCTCCTGCGCTTGAATGTTGAGCTAAAATAAAAGACTTCATCAAACTTGTGGACATAAGTTACATACACAGTCAAGCACTTAAGTTTAAGCGGGAAAGTACGAGCCGAAGGCGACAAAGACCATCTTTTAGTACACAAACTGTCTACACGTGGAACTATTTCCCAAGTAACCTACTGATTGTTATTAGCTTAGTTTTGTCCAGAATGCAACTGTCACAACTTTGTTCTGTCATTTTTAAATACTAAGCCTTCCACAATATGTATACCCGCAGCCAGCACTGAAGTTCATAGGATAATTTTCCTTCCCTCTGCAGGGCACTTGAAATATACTAGGACTGCCTACACCGTCTCCTGGCTGTGTTTAAACGCATAGAATGTAAATGCAACTTAAAAGCGTCAATAAGGGCTTTGCTGCAGCCCTCAAATACGTACGTGCGTTGAGCCTGCTGGTGGTGTTGTTGTACGCTACGTCAGAAACGTGTCCTCGGCGTGAAATGAGGCGTTAAAATGTCGTATTTAAACCCGAGAAAACGGTTATACGAAAATGTGCGTCAGAAACTTAAAAATAGAGATATGGAGAGGAGCAGAATTTCCTTTACGTTACAGATATACTGACTAAAAGTATAGAGAGTACTCTATACAGGAACTTTACAATGCATGGAAATTTTCCTAAGGGTTTCATTTTGACTTAAATGTAAAGATAACCAGCATGCATGGCTAGATATGATGGTGAAAATAGGACGTTGTATTTTCACAGTGAAATATATTGCCTATTAAGTGCTTATTCAGTTCCGAAGTTAAATTGAACAACAACTTTGCTACTGATGCAGTATAGGGTCAGCGATACCCTGAGTATTATCTGTGGCCTATTAGCTAACCTCTCGGATGCCCACATCTCTGTACAGTGATTAATCCAACCAAACTGTCAGTTAGAGCTAAATTTTTGTGTTATTAAGGATGCTAAGATACTTCATGAACCAAGAATATTCGGCGCAAATATACAAGTATTCATTTCATAGTTGAGTGGGACGTGTCCTCATGGCAGCTATCGGACGAAACAAATGCAACGCAGAACTGGAGGCGGGACACAGAGTTCGGCTTTAAATCCTACAAAAATGTTAAAAAACGGAATGTAAGGCACGTCGCATCTTAAACTGAATGTCTGTTTTTGATTCTGAGTTCTATAAATAAAATGAAATATTCAGTACATTTGACATATTTGTGTATCCATTATTCTGACAACCACTATGCCGAGTCAGGATGGCCGAGCGGTCCAAGGCGCTGCGTTCAGGTCGCAGTCCACTCTGTGGGCGTGGGTTCGAATCCCACTTCTGACACAATTTTTCGCCTGCTTATTGCAGTGTTTTCAGCATTAGTGATACCAGTTGAACCACGAGTGCGCTGTTTTCACACTTTCGTAACGACCTCGTGCCAATTTCCTTTGACAATTGCCACTAGTATCTTTAAACCCCTCAAAATATACTTAATGTTACTCGCAGATAAGCCACCCTTCCATATCGAAGCCATATATCGCAAAACATCCCTCAATTAAGAGACTTCGCTACTTATTGACCAGGATGCTGGAAGACATTGAAAGAAAATGGGCAAAAGTCGGACTTCTGAAGAAGTAGCTACAGCCTATAGCCTATAGGGCTATAGACCCGTCAGCTTCAGCCACGCCTGGTTACCTCGAGGCCCCGCGTGGCTGGAAGGCACTTGGAAGGGTATACCTATACCAGTTTCTTCTATTCATCAGAGCAATGGAAAAGCACCCTTAAAACTTACTGAAGTTAGTAATTATCCTCCATTTCAGTTATTTTTAATGGGGAAATGGGCACCGAACAATTGGTTCATAAATTTACCGGCCCAAACTTATACTTACTATTTAAATACTAAGTAGTAACAGGTGAAAGGTCTGAGGTATGCACCTACGATCGTAGGGTCACGTAATATTAGATCGGACGGACTTTGGATTTCAGAGGAGGACCGGTGATAGGGGTCAAATCTGAGGAAATATGAGAAAAATCATGATTATATATTCATTCTACTGATTTTATTCTAATAGCATATATTATTCCTATGTTTATTTCGCCTGAATGATACGACGGTTTACCTATTCTGGTAATTTGGAAGTTACTTCTTCCGATGCACTGTTGTAAACCTTTACTGGAGTTATTAAGGATACTAGTCTTTCACTCCAATCATACGGACTTCTACTCGTACGACCACGGAGATTGGTTCGTCGAAACAAATTTATTGTAGTGAGGACGCTGCGGCGAGCCTGGTCGGCTGACCACTGCATAAAACCCGACGATAATGCAAAGGGCCTGCTGAGCTAATCAGCCTTGGGTTGACCGAATATTTTCTTCCTAAGCCACCGATGGGTTTGGTACCTGTCTGCATAGTGAGTCCTCATATCGATGGTCCCTATGCAGACGATAACTTACACCTGTAGGCCGGAGGAAGATCGATTAGCCCGTTGGTGGATTGGCCATCAGAAAACCAAACTTGGGGCGTGAAACCTTCAAGTATGGAAGGTCTTTGCCGAAGGCAGTCACCCCTTGGATGTCTAAAAACGCACAAGACGGATCGAACGAAAAGAAGATCCGCCGTTTCGCATGATCTACTATAACAATCATGGTTGAAGGAAATCAGTGTCTGAATAGAAATGGGAATAACGAAGTGCACAACTGAATAAAAAGAAAGGAAACACTTAATTTCTTGTCCAACACTCTAACCTTTGAGCTCCTTGTCTTGGCGGTATAGTTCGGGAATGTGGACGTTCTTTCATGAACGCTCACCGATCATTAAAGGAAGTCATTCATGCTGCTCTGTCACTTGTACGCTCGCAAGTAAGCACGAGAGGCATATTGTTGGATCAGGCGTCCACAGTTGGGCCATTTTCACTTCATCAGAAAGTACTATGTATCAAGTTGAGCCAACGGAAGCCTTAGTCGATCGTTGAGAGTTTCACCTTGTGTGTGCAAAAGCGGTCACAGGCTGGCATCCCTGTATGCGAGAATTGCTCCCGACAAAAACAAGTCAGACAGATATACCCCAGCAACATATCGGGGATTCCTGATATCTTTAGCTGAATTAACTCATCCCTGAGTGATTTCGCGAAATCTTCAATCAATTATGCCACAGTGGTTTATGAACACAATGTTCATCAGTCTATCCTGAAGGGCTGGTTGAATGCAGCGAGTTTACCAGAACTTATCGACTATCGATTGCCACCAACTCATTCGTGTCCAGAATTCAGGATAGATCGACGTAAATCACAGCCGCCTGCCTCCTCAGTGTAACCAACAGGAAACGGGGCTACAGAACAAGGCGGAAGTGACCTTTAACCGTCACGCCGATAGATTGAATTGGTGAAGGTCACACCTCCCGTGAATGGTTTTCGACCACAACGCGTTGTAAACTCGCAGTCAAAGGGTGTAGCGTAGTTCTCGAGAAGGGACATGTTAGCAACACGCCATGTTGATGCCGTGAACTTTGCATTTAAATGACCTTTAAGAATAAGTGCAATGCCAATTATGGCCGATAAAAAACGGCCCTTAGTTTGAATACGAATTGTAAACAGTTTCGGGTGAATTGACCGTATTGTTTCTGTTTTTTCAGAGGTTGAGATGTGGTTGCGTAAGGCAAACAGGTTATCACTTGAGTTCGTGGATAGGGGCGTTACAGGCATAAAATACTTCAGAAGATCACGAGTTGATAGGCCAGTTAGTGACTAAAATAGTGAAATAGAATTGTCAGTTACAAACTTAACCCTACAATTTTGTGTGTATTAAGAGAAATTTCCTTCTGAAAAATTTCGTTGTAGATATTTCTGGTGCTGGAGTAAGACCAGTTTCAGATCGGCCTTAAATAAGCAGTGAAAACCCCAATGGTTTCAGTCTATTACCCACAAATGTAGCTTCTGTATCGAATGTCTATCAAAATATTCAGAAAAAGGTATTTCTTAAAGGCATTGACTGAAATAGTAAGTTCATGTGCAACTGTTTGCCTTCAGACGGCCATTTTGGTTACGTTTGCAGTCTCACAAGAACACGAAATCTCATCATTAAGAAAAGTAAACGTCCATAATTATTTGCCAATGTATGCGCCTTACGTCAAGTAAAAAATTTCTGAAATTAAGTTATCGGTAGGGATGCCTTGTATGGCCACCTTAAACAGGATACGGGAATGAAATCCGTCCCACCCACTTAATAAAAATAACTGATAATTTCTCTATTGGAAATTAAGGAAATAACCTTGCCCTTTCTATCGCAACCTTTTTTACTATATACTTTTATTGTTAGGCTCCATTCTAAGGGGGAAAATGCGCAATAGATAGGTTGAATAAATACTAAGATATTGCAAAACTGTTAATCTTCTGTCCATTGCGTTTTGAAATTACGCCTTAGGAGAAAGTAGCTAATAAAAAGAGTATCATACTATATACTTACATGTTAAAATAGTTTTTCCTTTAGGGACCGATTGGCAGTAATATGTAACCGTTTTGGCTTATGTGAGAAAACGTGGGAGTTTCAAAAAAATATTGTGTGCAGACGCTATAGCTGCGTTTAAGGGCAGCAAAGCACACAGATTTTCAAAAGGGAATGTTTAAAATGGATAAAATATTCCAGTAAAACTGTCGGGTTTAAATTACTCTCTTCTTTCAGTAAAAAACGCACAGATGGGCAAAGAAACTGCCGGTATGGGTAACCACCGAAATACAAGGTGAAATTGCTTTCCGCTCAAATTTTCAAGCATGCTAATTAACGAAATTATTAGTAAACCTAATCTGGAAGCAAAAAGGGCATTTTACGGAATACGCAAGGTGAATAAATATACGGTACACACAAAGTTTTAGCTGCCGACATCTAATCGTTTCACGAGATGGGCTGCGAGGGCGCTAGACGGATTCCCTCCTCCTTCAAGCTGAACTGATCAGCTATTTAGTTTCCCCCGGTTCTTCTAGGAAATGTTCAGAAGGAGGCCAATGACAATATGCGGGTAGCATGTTCTTTGACCTGTGTTCTTCACATGGGATGCCGCAGAAGACAACTGCAAAAGCGCTGCAGACAAAGCTGTCCTGGCCTACGACCTACTTTCTTCATAGAGTTACAGGCTACGGGCCTCATGTGTCTTCGAATAGCAGTGAGCAAGCAGTAACCGAGAGAAGTACTCACAAAAATAGAAACGTCTGAAAGGGTCAGTCCTGGTTTTCGATCAACGGTCAGGTGCCTTGAATGTTGCATGAACTTGAAAATCTGCAATGGCCGCTGACGAAAAGCAGAGCCATGGCTTTAGACTTGAAACTGGCTGAAACGGCCTGATATTCGAAAATATGCATTCAATGACGGTAACTAAGTCAGGAACGATAACTTAAAGCCCATTTAACATTTCAGTCAAATAGTTTGTTCAGCAACGTGCCTTTTACTACTTAATTGCGAGAATTCTATGATTAAAGTAAATGCGTTTCGCTAAAATTAAGTATTTTTCTTACCCGAGGCTTATATTTCAGGGGAAATCGGCAAGGCCTTTGGAACCTGCATTTTTACATGCTTTCACGCATTCGGAAAGCTTTTCACTATTAAAATGGTATTCACAAAATGTAAGTAGCACAGTTTTTAAACGGAATATTATCTGAGGTGTGCGTGGGTTCAGTTGAGGTTCAGAGCATCACTTCAAAATAACTATTCGTGGTTCATGGCTTTTTTTAGGAAAAGTGCGCAATATAAGCCCAAAATATGTAAGTAATACAACCATATTGTAGGGCGTTGAATATGTAGTATACTATGAGTTCAATAAAGCCTCATAAATGAGGAACAATTGCATACATAGAAGTAATTAAAGGTGCACCGGAGAGGATCACCAATTTCGCCCTACAGAGGATTTTAAAGGCCAAAATACGGAGTCACGGAAAACCATTATTAAATAGCAATTATGTTTCTGAAAAAATACATTTTTCAACCTCCCGACAAAGTAGACTGCGATCACTGGAACAATTTATCGGTTTCTTTAAGTCTACGAACTCGTGCCCATTTGCTATCCTCCGGAAAACCATAGCGCAAGATTTAAATTATTAAGTCATTTCAGCCTTTCCAGATGAACGTTTGAAGGGGGAAGAAAAGAATGAGCAGCAGTTGCCATCAATGGTGAAATAGAAAAACAATCTCTGAAAAGACGAAGAAAACCACTCAACATCTCAGTTTTAAGAGCAACCGTTTGGTTGCTTACAAAGGATGCTGCTTGCGAACATTCTTCAAGCGGATACGGACTCATTGCAGCAATCCGGGAAGATAAACCACGAGAGGCCTGATATCTGCGTGACCAGTTTGTACGGAATGGCTATCCGAAGGCGTTCATGATCAGCTGTCGGGTGTTCGTCCCCGGAGGACCCAACCAGAAACGACACCTCTGATGATAAATACTCTGCTATACATCAAGAAGGCGTCAGAGGCGATTGAGTGCATTGCTGCGGGACCAGGTGTCGGAATTGCACACCATCTGAAATGTGCCATGCGTAGCGGACCCCAGAAATCCCACTGAGCAGTCGTGTTTTGTGTATCGTATTCCGTACAGACAGACAGAACACATGCTCCGATTGCACGTACTGGACGTCGAGTTATCAAAAATCGCAGCCCACAACTAAGAAACTGGTCACTTTTTTTAATTTCACAGCCACGAAGATAATCACCCAAGCCAGAAGTAAGACAAGCCGCGAATTCGTTGAAGTCTGGGCCTCCAATGAGAACTCAGTAAATCGATTTATCGATTAATTTATTGATTAATTTAGACTTTTACTCATGCGCTGAGATTTGATCGACTCTTATCCCCTGTAACGGTTGCTTTTTCTGGTGCCGTTGTTATCTCTGAAGAGAAATTCCTGTACGAGGTCGAATGCTTAGACAAATTAAGAAATCGTTCCAGAGAGTGAATAGTATTCTTCTTCTTCTTCTTCTTCTTCTTCTTCTTCCTCTTCTTCATTTTTTTCTTCTTTCTTCAAGACTTAAACACACAAACCTGAAATGCGAGCATTCGCCTCACTTCCTAAAATATGCGTCCTAGTAACTAAAATTTAGGGATATTTTTAGTGAAATCCTTGGCACTGGATTCTTCTTGGATATCTACTGCTGAGTTTCGACAGTTCCTACTGAAAGAATTAGAACATCATTAGTCGGACATACATTTGATTTCACTAAAATGACACCAGGGCTATGCACGTGGACACGTAATGTGCTAAGTTAAGCGTATGGACACTGTGAGAAGTCCATTTGCGGTAATCTGTTCGTCCAGGGCGAAATTACAAACAGGGACGGCTGTTGGCAGGTGTAGTGACTTCTGACCGTGATAATTGTGATGCCCGCATGAGCGTTTCCTGTTGAGGCAGGGGCTCGCTTGTGACGGACTACAGTTATCCCTTCTCGATCGCAAGGGTTGCGTTTCAGAACTCCCCGCGAAATGTGAAAATCCGCAAATGAAATACCCCATGTAAATATGGTAATTTTAAATTTATTTTGAGTCCTTAGAACCCTCCCATGCTCGTATCAATACTTCCCAACCAGTTTTATAATATAAATCCTTTATATGCTCTTAGTTGAAAGTTAAGGTTTTTGAAATTATGTATGTACGCCCACTCTTCATATATGACGTACAAATATGAGAGGGAGAGAGAGAGAGCTACGCTTTATTTTGAAAGTAAAATTCCGAAATTTCAGCAAAAAAGGTCCTCCGTTCACAGTGAAGAATCGTTCTTGAATGCATCTCTAAATAGCGATCAATTTAAACTTCCTGCAAAATGTTGCCAGCGTCTTGCGCTGATGACCTAATTTTTGTTTTTCTTATAAACAAATAGGGTTAAAATTCAGTTTTAAATGGGTGAAATAGGCCAATCGACGTACATATAAGAGGATTCACATGCGAATGAAGAGCAGAAAAGATACAGTTGATTGAACAACTCATGAACTCTCATGAATTATAAAAAAATTATGTTAAACAAAATTGGCCATTGCTGCCTTCTTAAAAAAGAAGGCACTGGTTATTTTATAAATTATTATTTACTTTATAAAAATAATTAATTTTCATAAAAACGGTAAATTTCAGATAGTGGTTATATTACAAGTCATTGAAAAACGGCTGAATATAATGGTGCTTAAGGAACAGGGGTGCTTAAACGGGAAAATAATACAGATTGATAACAATTACAATAGATCAGTACTTTATGAACTGTCCTTTTACATTGAAAAAAATAAAGTCAGTAAGATATTGAGACGCCCAGTTTTTCTATAGAGGTTTGCCCAATGTGATTATTAAGCACCAAATCAAGTTTTCTTTGCATTAAAATACACTTCTTTAGCCTTGTACCACTGTCCTTTGATAAATTCAAAACATATTTTCACAGGAATTGATATTAAGACTGTCGACAAGAGTAAAAATACATTGGAGACCGCATGTAGAGGGGCTAGCTTATGTATTAAATGTTAGGCAAACGTTATTAAATTCCTACCTCCTTAGCACGACATAATTGAACATTGTCCTGCAAAATTATCGTGTCAATTCTGTGTGATGGATGCCATTATACCCGATGACATATATCCTTAACTGCCTTGCGGCTGCTGGCAGGGCTCGAGAGTTAGCCCCAAGGCAAAACGGGATGAGTGAGTCCTTTAACCGATCGGTGAGCGCCTACTTACAATCGCTGATATTCCCGATAAAATCCGGCAAGACAACGAGCTCGTGGCGCAGTGGGTAGAGCGTTAGACTTCTGCCAAACAGGTCGCGAGTTCGAGCCTCGGGTTGAGTATGGCTGGCTAATGACGGCTAATAAGCCAGAAATGGCCATTCCAGTCTCCCTTGTCTTTGTCGGTCATGTTCAAATTTTTGATGTGTAGCTTCCCATAGCATCGGAAACTTCTTGGATATCAAAAAACGTCAAATTTTGTCCACTTCTGGCCTGTTTTTCTTCAAAAAATAAAGTATAAAAGAACTCTTCTTCAATAAAAATATTTGTATACCTCGAATCAATTCATCAAACATAATTTTCAGCCTCAAATAAGTGTTATAATAGCCCGCAAATTTCGATCGCCACATTTCCTGGTTTAGGCCCTCTACTGTACGTATATCATTGAGGAGTTTTCGTTAGTACGTGAAAGAACCACGCACTATTAACTTTCCATGCATGAATTCACCTGGGAAAACCAAATGCGGAAGCGTGTACCAGAAATAAAACGTTCCATTGTCTGCATAAAATCCGCAAACCAGCGAAAAATCCGTGAAGCCGCGAAAGTCGCAGCAAAATCAATCGAAATATTACTGAATATTAAATGCGTTTGTCTGTTATTCACGTGCGTTTTTTACAGGGCGTTTTAAACTGGGGCCGTTTGGCTGGTCAAGGTCACCAACACCATTTTGTTTTTTTGATCGAGTCTCTCTGAGAGCGCCGAGGGTCGCCTTTCTCAAGTTTGGAACCATGGGACAAACACGAAATGGGAAAGTTGAGTTTCTTTTATTACGTTCAAGGTAACATTTACAAAAAAATAATATCAAGGCTGTCAACGACCAAACTGGATTAAGGGGTGAATAAAATCTGAAAATTAGCTTTCATAATACCGGGCTATAATCCAGTGCTGTAAGAAGCAAAGGATGAACTTAAGGCCTTTGAATGCGCTCAAGTGGGTACATGGGCTTAAGATGCGCGAAAGTGCGAATCAAACGCCTACACTGAGGTAGACATTGGTCAAATTCAACAACCCTCCATTTAACCAATCACTGCTTTTGGTTAGAACACTGGCTATCTGGAGGATAACTTTTGTTACGGGATTCTTGCAACTTTCTGGGTTAGAGGTGATGAATACTCGATTCGTTGCGCATTTTGAGCATAGCAATTAGTGGCACCCACCTACTCAGTGGATACAAACGTGATTTAAGCGTTAATATGTTTATAGGGTGTCAGGCCTGCGCTACACCTCCCTCACTCACTCACCCCCACCAAATACGTTCCAGTGGAAGGTTTAACTCAAGACGACCAGAGGCATGCATAGAAGCAGTGGCTGATAAGTTTAAACAGCCCGTCTAAGCGTGCCTCACACAACCTGGATCGTATTTATATATGTATAAATTATCGTTGTGCCCCTTAAACCAGCCACGTGGTTGATGCGCTGGACTAACACAGGGGCCAGCTCAAGGTACGGCAGGCGTTATTGGGGTTGAGCTCCCGTAATAAATGTCGAAGATGGGGAGTCGTCGTGGCATGCGTAAGTGCAGGCTCACGCCGCACCAACCACTCTTGCTAGTTATCGCACTCCCGATCCGTGTGATTTGATTCAGGTGCGGCGGCACGTCTCCGACCGCGCCAGCCACCTGCACCCGACCCCGCTTAGGTGGGGGGAGGGGTGTGGGTGGCAGGAGAGAGTGCGGTAGCTGCAGCGCAAGTCTGCTATCACCTAAAACTAATCCACGTGCAGGACGCCGTCCTTGCACCACCCTCCTGTGGAAAATACGGTGGACCTCGTCCAAACCTAGGTCAGACTGTCATACATGTGCTCGTTCAGGAAGGGGCTCGTATTCCACGTCTGACACTCAGTCTTGACTAGGAGCCCATGAAGCCATAGGTTGGTAGCTTTTAAAAACCACTGCATTTAGTGCGTCTTCGTAGCTTCAATTTACGCTGCCTTGCTTTTATTCAGGAATTAGGTACTGGCTCCTGGTAAGATCGATCTCGCTCTTTCTTCCCTCGTGCAACAGTGTCTCGCCTGAGTCAAGCTGACTAGAATGGTTTGTCTGACACCTCTGTCTAATGTGTGCCACGTACGGGGTTCGCACCTCACCGAAGTGAGACGCACAATAAAGATCATATTAAGAAAGAATATTAGCAGACGGGGGCGGCTTTCCCGTCGGCTGGCATCCCTCTAAGCCCCAAATGTAAGCCTGTCGGGATAGCATCGAGCGCGTCGGATTTATTATAGGTCACAGGTCTCAGGGGCAGTCTCACTAGTTCCATCCATCCACCAGGGCTCTATCGAGCCTGTCCAGCATCTGATGCTGAGACATGACGCAGTGGCTGATGTTACACCAGCCTTGGTCTAACAAATGCGGACTCAGTGCAGGTCGAAAATCGCAGGCCGTGAGCCAATGGGGTCGCTGTTCTGGCTAAGGCCTACGACAACGCAACCCTGATTGGAGAGGCAGACTTCGCCGATCAAGTGACCATACACACGCACGCCACCGCCCTCGCGACCCACCAACCAATCAGAACTACGGTTTTTATGCCTTCACGTGGTCGCTTATGGTAGGGCGCACGCACATTGTCGAGACGGTATTGTTTTTCCTCGCATTGTCGGTACACTGTGCAGGAGGAGCTGAGGCAGGTAATGAGATTGAGACTGGACTAGAGCAAATGGAGATCACCGTTAGCCCTACCAGAGTAGCCCATATGGGAACCTACTCCAATTCAGTGGAGACTGAGGCCACACTCAGTCTCATGCGGAGGGGTATGGTCCAGGCTCTGGAGAGCCTAGACGTGGAGCTTTTCCAGCGGAAGTTGGAGGCTCTACTAGAGGGCAATTACGCGGAGATAATTCTTCAGAGTGGTCTGGGCTTGGAAGGCAAGACAGCCCTGCATCTGGCAGTCGAGTGTCGATTCGAAGAAGCAGTGAGTTCTCACTATCGATAATGAAAGCATCACGACTTAAAAGAGTTTATTGTTCTTGCGGCCAATTGTATCCTAAATATACACTTTTAACACTACCATTTTCATGTTCCCCGATATTTGCCACCACCACCACCACCACCACCACCACCACCACCACCACCACCACCACCACCACCACCACCACCACCACCACCACCACCACCACCACCACCACCACCACCACCACCACTACTACTACCACCACCACCACCACCACACCACAACCACCACAACAACAACAACTAATACTACGATGAATACTACTACAACTACTACTACTACTACTACTACTACTACTACTACTACTACTACTACTACTACTACTACTACTACTACTACTACTACTACTACTACTACTACTACTACTACTACTACTACTACTACTACTACTACTACTACTACTACTTCTACTACTACTACTTCTACTTCTACTACTACTACTACTACTACTACTACTACTACTAATACTTCTACTAATACTACTACAACTACTACTACTACTCATAGAACTACTCCTACTTATACGAGCAGTACTATTATTACTACTAATACTACTACAAGCACTAATATTATGACTACTAATTCCACTACTAATAATACTCCTACTTCTGCTACTATTTCTACTAATCATCCTCCTACTACTACTACTACTAATACTACTACTACTACTACTACTACTACCACCACTAATAATACTATGACTACTACTGCCACTACTAATATTACTATTACTCATCCTACTAATACTACTAATACTATGACTATTACTACTGCTGCATCTATTACTGATACTACTTTTAATACTGCTACTACTATTAGTACTACCAGTAGTACTATTAATACTACTACTAACACTACTAATACTACTACTACTACTACTACTACTACTAATAATAATAATAATAATAATAATCCTACTTCTAATACTTCGACTACGATAACTACCACTTCTCCTACTTCTACCAGTATTACTATTACTAGTAGTAGTACTACTACCACTACTACTACTACTATTAATACTACTACTAACACTACTAATACTACTACTACTACTACTAATAATAATAATAATAATAATCCTACTTCTAATACTTCGACTACGATAACTACCACTTCTCCTACTTCTACCAGTATTACTATTACTAGTAGTAGTACTACTACCACTACTATTTCTACTATTAATACTACTACTAACACTACTAATACTACTACTACTACTACTACTACTACTACCAATACTAGTGCTAATATGGTTACTTCTGCTGCTACATCTGATAAAACTTTTACAAGTTCTGTTTATATGCTCCTAGTAAAAATATGATGACTAATACTAGTACTTATATTTCTAATAATACTGCTGCTACTATGTATAAGAATAACATGACTACCACTGTTCGCTTATATGCATTTCTCTTCGGCCTACGCCATCTGCACTCTGACCTCTACAAACAGATCTGTACAAACCGTTAAGATCTGTCTCGTTTCTTACCTAGTGTCTTCTGTTAAGGATAATCACAATGCAGGTTAGGGCAGAATGCCACGCCAGATCCCTATAAGTTTTTAATTTATAAATCTTCGTCAGTTGCGCTAGACATGAAACCAGCAGCCAAGATTTCACCCCAGTAGGCACATTGTGGATCACATTTCTGGACGCGTCCCACGGTGAACGGCCAAACCTCCGTCAACTCATCTTTTGAAATTGTGTAGGTCCCCAAAAGCGCTTTTGACAATCGAGCATCCTCCACGATAAGCGTTTTGCCAAAGTGTGCACGTTTAGGCTGTTTTGCCAATCAATATGACCTTGGGATGCGCCAATGCAACCGGCTTGAATCGGGTTGCACAAAACATCAACTGTCTTACTGGAAGCGCATTTAATTAGCAAATTTCGTCAACATCTTCTTACTCTCAAAGCACAGACAAATCCGCTTGCGAAGGAACTTCCATTGTGAGCCTTACATCTACTCGTCAGCTTTTGTTCTGGTATTAAACCTTTTAGTCCAGTCCTCTGGGAATCGTTTTGAGGCCTGGACTTCAAAATAATTGGATAATAGGACTACACGCGCAAGATCGAATGCGTAGAGGCGCTAATTAGATCGGGGTTATAAGTTCTCCATTTGCGACAATTGTCTTTATCTATACAATAGAGCCTTTTTACCGTGAGGTTTAATAAAGACCCTTTACCAAGGGGTTTCAGTACTTCTTTCATGTAAATTATACCCGCATTATTCACCTGCAGTTGGAGTGGGGACTTAAACCAAAACGATGAAACATCGTTGTGTGCTCTGGGTTCTTTTCTGTCATAGTGCGCTTGCACTTTAAGTACATTGCAAGACAAGCAGATGAGCAGTTAGGGCGACGACGTAGGAGCACTTTTAACACCCCCTCCCACCGTGATCTCATGCGGGGATGGCTGAAAAAATGCCCCACCCCAGCATCTCCCTTCCCAACGAAAAAGATGACAAATCATAAATTATTAGTCGTAAACAAGTTTTAGGCACCATTAGAAGGTGCTGGCTTCGGATGAGGGTGAGGCAGTGACAGATCAGTCCAATCAGGGAAATTTTCTGCGCGCGCTCCTCATGTTTCCTGTAACAACTGTGCACTTCTCTCACTACATGCTCGAAAGGCAAGATTGCATCAAAATTGGCAAGCATCGACCCTTCGAGTAAGTTCAGTATTGCATAGAAGACGAAGAAAACAGTGGTTCTGCAATTGCTCGTTATCAGATGTTACAAATTTGAAGGTGGCTGCGCAGTGTTCCATACGCCGGCGGAAGATCGATACGTCCAGCGATTGCATTTTCACCACCTCTCCAGAGTTCGAGTTAAGTACTGTGGGCTTTCTCCCCTACCTGTTAAATTCTATCTGCACTTGCAAAATTAAGGAAGGCATCTAACTTAATAGGGGTCGGACGTCTTCCAAACTACGCCTTCTCACAGTCACTGCACACCCTCTTCGCGTGAATTAATTAATTAATTTAAGAATTCAGTTCCGGCTACCGCAAGCCCTCCTCCCTCATCAACATGGATCTGGTGTTCTTAGGGACTCAAGAAGACCGTAGGCACGGTGACTGACAAGGCTTGTGTACGCGTGCCACACGCTCGATCCGCGCAAAAGCCCAAGGTCTCGCGCGAACAAAACTGGGGATGACCTGTATCCCAGCTGAGTGGCAATGCCATAGAGGCCAGAGCAAGAAGTTACCACCACAGCTTGAACGAACCGAGTTATCTCGCCAGTTGGCAGCCTTCCAAACCACAATCTTTAGCAAGTCGACAGCAGTCCCTCTCCCATCACACAAGCATCAGGCCACTGAAAATTGCTGGCAAAGATCAGAGAGTCTTGGATGGTCCTTTCTGGCTCATAAGCCGTCATCAGCCAGTCATACCCAACCCCTGAAACACGCACCTGTGACTTCTTGATCAGAAGTCAAACGCTCTAAACATTGATTCACGGGTTGTGACCACCTGGGGTTGGGTATGCCTGGCTGATGACCGCTAATGAGCCAGAAATGGCCATCTCAGTTTCTTTTGTCTTTTACTGCAATTTTCATCTGCCTTTACTACTACAAGCCACGGTGCGGCTGCTGGTGGGTGAGCCCCAAGGTGGAACGAAACGAGCGAGTTCCATTAGCAACCACAAAGGCGTTCACCTCCTCATGTCTCACATAACTTAGAGTGCCCTAGAGGCCATGCGAAAAAGAAGCCGAAGAGTATGCGTACTATTTTCATGCAAGGTGCGTCACACGATAGAGCACACTGAAAGCAAAAACGCAGCACGTGTTTTTGCCGATGCATGACACAACTGGAAAGGCTACGTTCCATCAGTGGATTCCCCGTGAATTCGCCGTTTGCCTTTCAATGCTTTTTCATCTACCCAGAAATTAAGCGCTAACTTGTAGTAAGTCAGTGAAAAGTAAGTTTAGGCAGTCAGTTTGCACCAAATGCGGCTTTTGCAGGTGCCCGAAAATAAATACATTGGGATTCAGCTGCACGCTATGGAAAAGTGCAACAACATTTAAGTAATCCTACTCGGAAGAAGAATAGTCTTGGAATTCCGGTTAACAAACTGTCTGATTGGGCAGGTACGGCATTCGTCCTCGTCAGTCAGAAATCCTGCGTAGGCAGTATTCTTTGGATTATTTCGTTGGAATTTCGTCCTTAAACGTACGTGGGGGAGGGGAAATGGTTCCGTTTTGATCCTTTCTGGATATGTAGCCCTTATGATTCAGTGAATTTATCATATATATGTACGCGTGAAGTATGAAAAAGCGAGAAATATTAGTCTCTACCAAGCAATTGTTGTTGTAGTTCATTGAAGATATTTACTAGGACCAAGCAAACGTACTGTCCTATGGTAGCCGTCAACCATCCCTACAAAATATGCAAATATTCTTGTGAGTTAAATTACCTTTGCTAATCTATTTGTTATATTACTGAAGTCCAAAATTCAACATTTAGCTTGCACATTTTTTGTTGTTGGGGTTTTCCTTCTAACCATCCGTTTTATATTAAGTAACCGACTTTTGTAATTGATGTTGTATAATGTCGCTAGGCAGAGCTTTGCTTCAAAATGTTTTAAAAATAAAATAAAATAAAATCGGACTTCCATATCTAGATCAAAGTTATCCTCTCAAAGAGAGTGCATGTATACTAAAAATACCTTAAAGTTTAAGTGAAGTGTAGCATAGAATAAATCGCCGTTTTCCATCCTCACTTTTTCTTTAAAAATTTAATAACCGATATGCTGGCTTCTGTGGTTGCCTATCATTATTTTTCACTAGCCACTAACTCTGATTGTGTTGTTCTTCGTCGGTCGTATTAGCGGAGTGCTTGCCATAAAGACAGGGTTCGTGGTTTGACAACAGTTTCGATGCCAGCTAAGATCATCTAACTTTCTTCCAACAGATGCCGATTAGTTAAGCTCCAGCAATCTCAAGTCCCATGTTTTGTATTATTTATCATTTTTGGGGTCAAAATACAGGCAGAGCATTCACTGCGTGTCGTTTATTGTTTTTTTTGAAGTTTTGAATAGTTGTTTCGTCTACTCATGGTCCATCTACGGTAGTTTACTTCAAAAGAACATGAGAACACATGGTAACACATCGAAAACGTGATCCGATGGTGACTTTAACTATGCTGGACTGACGAAACCTTTGCAGAATGCCAGCTCTGACATGCACTTAGGTGAACAACAGAGCTGAAGTTGCCGTAGTTGATTTGCAAAGAAAACGCCACTGATGATATCTGAAATTCCGAAACGTGTTTTCGATTCGAAAAAAATTAAATAATTGGAATTGTAATATTAATATTAGTTATTGTACAGCCTAATGCACACCCTGGGAAAAGTCACTACAAGTGTAGTAAACCGTTTCCTTAATTTTCAGTTCCCATACAAATTCAAGTTTATTTTCTGCAAGTATTACTTAAACGTCCACCTACTCAGGACAGGGAACTAGTAATCCTCATGCCATGCCTGTGGCTTTGCGTTTAATTCCGATGTAACTAGATTTCGAGATAAATTGAGGGTTAGAACTAAGTTCGGGGTTAGGCTTAATGCCAGGATTAAGATCAGAGTTAGGGTTAGGGTCAGAAGTATGTAAAGGGTTAAGGTTTGGGTTCGTATAAACTGTAGGATTTAGGTTTAGGATAGGGCTTTGGTTAAGATTAAGGTGACAGTTTACTTATTGTTGGCGGTAAGCCTGATAAGGTAGCCATAAAAGTCATCCTTAATATGTTTTCTAGAAAACATACAGAATATTCTTTCTCTTGCACCCAATTAGTAGAAAATTACATTTTCTTCAACCTTTAAACTTGAAGCTAGAGTATCTCTCCCTTAAAAAAACTTCCTGAATACTTTGAAAGTCAACTGGCTGCTGTGGGTCGTAAAACTTCGTAGTGACTGTAGTCCATATAGACATCAGTAACCACTGAAAATATGCGATGAATTTGGAATAGACATTTCATGGTCTTAACAAATCGCATAATTGTAATCTTTTTTAAAGGATCTCCCTTTCTCGAGGATAAAATTAAAAACGAATGTAAGTTGCTAGCAAAGAAATACGAAAAAGGATATTTTTCTGGCCTTTTCTATGAAGTATGTTTGAATGTGGAAGGCTTTATTGCAGCCAACGCTCTAGCCAACTGAGTTACGGGGCCCCACCGGGAGCCGTGATTTTTAACACACCGGGGTCAAGTTACCCACCCAGCCTAATGCAACGTGCGGAATACACCAATTCTGATACAGTAAGCTGACTGCCCAAGCAGGATTTCCTAGGCAATCAATCTAGAATGCACCAGAGGACAACCAGGCGCAACTACTTAGTAGGGGATTAAAGTAGATTTGTATAATTCATATGACCCAATGTGTACTCGGCTACTTTTGTTATTTAGATAGGGATGTAACGTTGCGGATCAACTCAGCACAGTCACCTTGTCGGTTGCTGAACTGGTTACGTTTCTGGGTTTGGGACTAGGACTTCATGGGGGTGTGGGATCGAAGGGGCCAGGGACATTCGCGTGATGTATCAAGGTCAGGCACCGTTCGGTTAGGGTTAGAGTTAGTTTGAAAGTAAGGGTTAGTTCTAGAGTTATGTTTAGTTTCAGGATCTGGGTATGGAAAGCTTCCATAATTCAATAATTAAATTAATTAAAAATTAAGTGGTAAGGATGACTTTTATGGCCACCCGGGCAGGTCACGGGAATAGGATCGTCTCGGCCGCTTAACACAGTTTGCCTTGCGATAAATTTCCTCGGGGGGAGTAAATATTCCCGAGTCTCAACCTAGCAGTAACCGTCAAAACCTTAAGCTTGACCGTAATCCTGCATTTCATACAAACCCTTCCGTACACCCTTAACATAATACTGACTCTAAACCCAATTCTGACCTTAAACCTAACCTCAAACATAGCCCTTAACGGAACCCTAATCTATACCTTAAATCTAGACTTACTTTCTCCGGAATTAAGCGCAGAGCCACAGGTATTGTCGAAGGTTCCTGTTTCCGTGTCCTCTTTAGACGGCCATGCAACTAATTCTTACCATTATTCAATTAATAACAATAATAATTTATAAATATGGTAAGGATGGATGTATGGTCGCCTAATCGAGAAACAGGAATAGGAACCGCCTACAGTGCATGCGGTTTCATCTCCGATTCTGGAAAACTTAGGTTTAGGAATAAAGTGAAGCTTGGGGCTGAGCTTAGGGTTACGGTCAGGAGTACGGTAGGAGCTCATTGGAGGATTTTGGTTTAGGGTCGAATTCGGGTTAAACTGAAGGTTACGGTTAAGTTTCATGCTAGGGTTTATCCACGGAAATTTTTACCTCTCCAGTGATTTACCACAATGCCATATTTTTTACGTGGGATGGGCGTACTTATTTCCTTATGTTGATTACCTCACTTAGTAGCTTCTAGCGGTGCGCTAGCCATTTAACTCTCCGTTTTACAACTGTTATCTACGACCTACAACTTACAACTTACATACATATCACTTTTTCTTCCTTTGCCCGTATATTTTTCTTACATTTATCACCTTTCCCAACCAACTAAACCCTTTTCCGTTCATGGGGGACCTTGATTTTTAATTTACGCACCAGGTGTACCTACATTATCTTTGCCCCTAGCAGTGTTAAATAGGAGATGCTGAATTCTGGCAAATGGTAACAGTTTAATTGGTAGTTAAACGACTGATTTTTATGATAGGCATCAGGCTAATTGAAAATAGGCATTACAATTATACTACTAAGGGTGGTTCCCGATGGTCATAATAACACATGATATACCACAATAACGCATTATTATCTGCTTTTAGAGATTGTTACTACACCCGTCATCTATTCACAGCATAAGTTTTCGCGTTTGTTCGGTTCAGTGAATCGTAATACCTTCAGCAGTCAACCCTAATAATGCACTCTCTTTCGATATGTGTTACGAACCGCCTTGGTTGCTTTCGTGCATGCAGCGACAGGGACAGGCCGATGCGATGCAGATAAAGTCTGACTTACAAGACGTTCTCCTTTCTTCCCAACCCTCACCTTGCTTTGGCACCTTTTAATTCGATTACCGCATGCTCATTCCTCGTACTTGCCCCTTAGGGCAGCAGGGCTGACATATGGACTACTAGGACATTGTCAACAAACGAAATCTACTTGGGCGCGCGCGCCCGCAACTCCAGTTGAAAAATACCGCCGCTTACAGCTGTTCGTGCGTCCGACATCGAGGTCACTTGGTTTTCAAGGTCACAACAACAACGACAACAACAACGGCCGCCAACGCCGTCGCCCAAAGTAGCGGGTTGCCCAAAAGGATAGGGAGACGGTGGTGTATGCTTACTTCAAGCCGAATAGTGTCTGAACGGCGTGCCACCTTTGCACCGAGCTCTGGGTGTGGCGACTTCTCCATCTCGAAATAAGTATCATTAGAAGCAAGGATGCCGGGAGGCTTTCTACAACCCTATTCACTGCGTGATTATGAATATACGGTAGATTCCCCGTCTAATTAAATGTCAACCGAAAACGTGCGTTGTCGTATTTCTTGTCATGCGATCCACTTCCAAGATATTTCAGCCACAGTAGGATGCTGGCTTTTGAAAGAGCTTTTTCTGATCGATCACAAAAATTATACTCGGTAGAAATGGCTACTTAAGTAGTATGCAACTTTCTCATTGACTTTCAATGGTCTTCATGATTAAAATATTTTTAAGAGACAAGGCACACAGAAATATTCTTCCCTTTACTCATTTGATAGCAAATAACTTCCTCATTAAATGTAATACTCAAAGGAAGGGTATCTTTGTGTTTTTAAAATTTTCCTAAATTGCTGAATAATATTGAACGCTGCCGGCCGTTACATATAAATTCAAGGTTTCCAAACGACAGCCTGTACCCATTCTGCGTACGGTTAAATCAAAAATGTCTCTAGGGTCTGAAGAAGGGATTCACACGGTTCTCAAAATGTTGTTAAACATTTATTTATTATTAATGAACATTTCAAGGTCATTTAAAATCTCATAATTCGAAACTTGATTTTAAAGTGAAAGGTGCACTTTCTTTAAGTATATAATTTGAAGAAGACGTAATTTTCTATCAAGCGATTACAAGGCATAATATCTTTTGTGCGTTTTTTTCTGTAGAATATGTGTGAAGTAATAAGAGCGTCGAAAATCAATGCGAAAATTGCATGCTACTTAAGTAGCCATTCTTTACAGAGTATATTTTTTGCGGGCCGTCGGAAAGAAGCTATCTCAAAAGTATGTGTTCTACCTTGATTGTAATAACTTGTGATTAGTCTGCACGATAATCAATGCGAAAACACTAGTAAAGTAATTTGTTTGAATTGAAAGCAAATTTCCAAATATCGGTTGATATTTCACGAGATAGGGAACCTAATGCATGTTTTGGTCTTCGGCAGTCGGCGCCCGGCACCTTTATGAGGACTCGTTTTCCCCAATGGCATTTACCGCTGAATATTGAGACGCCACTGGTCGATTTTCAAAATCCTCAGAGTGCCGCGTGGAAGCATTTAAACGAAACCTATTTTTTGCAACTGCTAGGTTTATTGAAATCCTGGTACCGCACAAATGCTTCCTGTCGAAATATGCGCTGAAAATTGGATATTCCGTAAAAGTGTTACCTAATGAAGGGTTAGCAAAAATCTTTAATTGTGGTTTAAAATAGAAAATCCTACCGATGTTATGTTATACTATTACTTATCGTGCATTTGTTCTCATTTGGTAGACAATTCGGTCCTCATCAAATTTTGCATTTAAAGAATAGGTATCTATCAGTTTTTAAAAAAATTCAAAATTTCGAATGATTTTGACCCCACACCTAAATCCGAAGTGTTCAAACTAAAAGCTTTGTAGCTTTTTTATGTACGCAAATTCATACATTTTTATAGGCTATTAAGAAAACGTAACATATTACCGTAAATATGAACACTATAATGTACTTTAGAAGCAGGTCTACTATAGAAAAAGATTGGAGGCTACGTGAAGGGATTTTTAATGGTCTTAAAAATCACATAATTTGACACTTTTAAAACTGAAATATTCCCTTCAAGTAAAAAACTTTGAAGAAGACGTACTTTTCTACCAAAGATGATTGGTCAATATTTCATGAGATTACGCGTTATGATCTCAGGACTGGCACATGAAAGGTTGACCGTCTTAGGCCGACTATGTTCACCATATGCTCCACAGAAGTGCGGTGCAGGAAGAGTGACGTGCGCGTGAATTCGTTTTAACTGATAGTAGACTTGCACCGCACCTATCGCGATCTCTCTTTCCTTACTCGGTGTCAAGACAGAATCAAGAAGACCAGAGGCGTGGTCGGAGACACTCCTGACCGTGCCGCCGCACCTGAATCAGATCACACGGCATTTTTTGACAGGATATCGTCCCAAATAACGCCTACCGCACCCTGAGTTGGACCCCACGTTGGTCCAGCGCATCTACTACGTGGCCTGTTTAGGGGCACCCATATTTGGTAGGATGAGCCTAACACATGCTACCAAACTGACATCGTTAGAATTTACAGAGTGCGGAGTTCGGCGGAACTATTGCGGTAGGATAGTGCGCAATTACCCATTTACTGAGTGCAGAAGACTTTGAGATGGTTGGTTCAGTCGTACACGAAGCCAAGCTAAATAAAGAAATCCTATGAAGCAAACTATGCGTTCCCTACTGTACGATGAAGAATGTTCCCAAGCAGAAGAAGAGGCTATCACTGGAACATGGTGTTTATCGGCTTGACGTTTCGGATTCCCTCTCGAACCCATCATCAGAGACGGTTGCAGAAAATGGTAGTTGGGGCACACCTTGCACAATATTTAAAGGGCGTGGTTGTCAGGAAATCACAGGCCTGCTATCACTAGCGGTCCTCGTGTTCTTCGCTGGGGATTGTCGTTGATGCTTTTTGGTCCGTACCCGATGCGCAAGGGCTGACAAACACGTGAGCCGGGAACTGCTTGAGTCCTGGTTCTCTGACCCGCAGTCGATGATAAGCGCAATGACCTTGCAGCTCCGTATTGTGTTTTGTGATTTTACATGGGTAAAATTGCTAGCCACCTGGAGAGGGTATGTGGGTCGCTATCAGTCGCTGTGGTCGAGTAATTGTCACCCCTCATCCTTTCGGACCATCCATGCGTCCTGCATCTCCCGCAGCCGTTGCTGTACAAGGCGGCAGAATCTGAAGAAGGCTGCTTTGGTAGCTTCGGTCCGAACGTCCATGTAAGCCTTTTTTAGCCGGTTCCTTCTCCGCGAGTAGGTTGCTGAGGTCATTGTCATCAAACCAGTCCTGGTGTCGACGGCGTGCGCGTCCGAGGACTTCAAGGGCGGTGGACTGGATGACGTTCCGCCGTTGACACCTTTATATGGAGCATGCAGGTCCTCCAGTTTCTGGGTTATGTGGATGCTGAACTCAAAACAGTGAGCAAAAAAATTAAACAAACGAGCATTCACCTTACCTGGTGGTCGTTTACCTTGGGGCCTTCGTCGGGGTTGAAGTCGGAATCTCATCTTGAAGATGACGAGGCAGTGCTCCGTTCAACCATCGGCATCGCGGATCGCCTTGGTCACCAGCACGTCCTGTAGATCTCGACTCCGGACGAGAACATCGTCCAGCCGGCGCCGCGACTGAGGGTACATCTAATTGACATTCTCCCGCGTCAGAAGGCGGATAAGGTGTTGGTCAGCAGGAGACGGTGTTCCGCACAGTTTCGCAGAAGGAGACCATTATCGATACAGCTACCGAGACCGTGGGGACCCAGAACTCCCTTCCAGACAGCATTGTCTACCTGACACGGGCGTTGAATTCACCAAGGAAAACTAATTTCTCCACCTTCGGTGCAGTCGCCAGCAGGGCGTGCAGGTCCTCGTAGAATTTGTCCTTCGCCGCATCAGAGCTCGTCATTGGGGGAGCGTAGGCGCTGATGATGGTGGCGAACTGGTCTCCCCGAAGAGGCAGGCGGAGGCTCGTTAGGCTATCATTGATACCATCCGACAGACAGGGCAAAGGTCTGACGATGTCGTTCCGTATGGCAAAGGCGACACCAGCATTGCGTCACTGTGCCTTTGGCCGTCCGCTCCTGGATAAGGTGTAGCCAGCACCCACATCCTCCAGCTGACACTGCTCAGAGAATCTGGTCTAGCTGAGAGCAGAAATGTCCACCTTGAAGCGCGCCAGTTTCCCGAGCGACTAGCGCCGTCCTCCGTTCAGGCCGGTTGCTCCTTGGATTGTCTTAAAAGAAACAAACATTCCAGGCTGCTAGTGTGAGTTGACTCACCCGAGCAGCCTGGAGGGCATGGCGAGGGGGGATTGGGACGAGGGGTATTGTTGTTTGTTTGAGTTGTACGACCGCGTATTTTGCGATCTGCGAGCCGCAGCCGGCTGCAGAGGACGTGAGACCCAGCATTTGTTTAGGGCACCTTTTCTAGCCCCTTCCTCCGCGAGGAGGCAAGCAGTGCTGTCCCTACATAGGACTGCTCGGACATCCCAGACGGTTGCCGAACTCCACTATGGGTCATGGTTTTGTTTAAGTGGAAGAACGACCCGAGTTAGTCTGGGCCGCCTACGGGGTTGCTGTCACCCCCACCGTAGGAATTTTTGAGAGGGGGAGGTGGGAAGTTCGGGAGTCAGACATACCGGGTGTGGAGGCACCCACCGCACCGGAGTCCCTCACCTGGTTTAGCCCGCCGGTCTTGACTATTGCCCGGGGTGTGGCCATTGGTAAGAGCCCAGCTACGAGGAGCCACAGGTGACAGTTGGATACCAGGTAGAGGCGGCCACAGGAGCATTAACCACATGTACGAGACAAATAGAGTGACCAAATGCTACCTGTGTGGTACTACCCCTAACTAGTACCCCCTCTACCTATTATTTTTTTCGGTATGCCATCCAGCTCCCCGGCATGTCACAGAACGAGAGGATTGTTGACCGTGGTCTTTGTAGGGGAAGGTGTGAAATGAAACACTCAGCATTTCCGTCGACTGCCCTTATTAAACCCTAAAAAGAAATCACCTCTCTATCGATGAGAAAATGCAGCCATTTATATTCTTAACCTTACACCTAAAATTGTCCGTAGGTGATGGAGAGGCACTGAAACGTTATTTAGCAGGCGAACGCGTTTTCCAACGTCAATGCCGGCGAGCCAGATGGTTGATCAATCATTAAGCTAATATGGAACTCAGCTGATTAAATTTAAGTGATGAACGATTCGAATGCCGATCTGTTCTGCCCATGATACCAGTCACCGTGCGGCTGCTGGCGGCGCTTGGGAGGGAACTCCAAGGCTCAACAGGACGAGTGAGTCCTGTCAGCCATATCTGAGCGTTCATCAAACGAATGTCCATATTGCCGATCTAATCCGACAAGATAACGAGCAAATGGTTGGGGTTAGGTGTGGCTGGCTAATGATGGCTACTGAACCAGAAATGACCATTCCAGTGTCCCTTGTCTTTGCCGGCAGTGTTTATTAAGCAATTACCGTACCTGAGGGCAAGCATTGCTGATGAATGGTGGAGACTAATATTCATCGTTATGCAGTTGTTTAGCAAATGCATCCTTTAAATCCTGCGGCTACTATTTGAGGAAGTACCCGTGTATGACGATGAGTTCGAGCACAAATCCGAATCGTCGGGCGAATAATGTTTTTGTTCCAGCGATGAAGTCTACTTCGTCTCAGAAAATGTATCGTCTTCAACGCTAGGGGTTTGTGGCAGGACTGGTGTTAGAGTTAACGTTATAACAAGGGGTTTGTGATCCTAATGTCAGGCCTAACGCTAACAGTTTATATTTAATTATTAATAGACGAAGTTTATTATCGAAAATATATCGCATTGTTTTGTTTTGACATTTGTAATTTTACCAACCACAGTTCCCGTAGGTTAACACCATCCCATACACTGATTATTTTCTCCTTGGTTTCTGACAAGGGCACTTGTATTTATAATCAGTATTTGCACTTATGATCTCATACAAGGTCCTTTCTAAAGCACTCAGTGGAAATGTACTTTGAATTTTTGCTGAAGACCCATTTTCCTTTGCTGTTCTAACCCGCTAAATTAAAGTGCAAAGCCTCATGATGTATACTTTTTCGATACAGTTGAAGCTGCTTCTCGCGACGGACAAGGTCAACCTCCTTGCGATCGCGGGCGAAACTGGCTGGACAGCGCTGCATGCCGCGGTTCATCAGGAAGACCCCGTTGCTATACGCATCCTGCTGCGCTACCCCGTAGAAACCCTCGAAGCCACCGCCACCACCACCGTCGAAGCGGAGACCGCCGAGGACCAGCGCTGTGAGGAGCGTCTGCTGCGCGCAAGGGAACTACTCTGGTGTCATTGCGACAATCCGATCGGCGCTACCGCATTGCACATGGCTGTGCGTCGGAACAACGTGGAGTGCGTCCGCGTGCTTCTGGAAGATGCCAATTGGCTGCACAGTAGGCTGGCGGAATACAGACCGAGCGAGTACGGGGTCAGTGAGCTGGAGGGTTCCTGTGAGATTTGTTGCATCCAGGACAGAAGCGGGGACACCGCGCTGCACTGGGCTGTGTCTAACGGGAGGTAACTGCGCGCTCATTGGTTTGCTGCTCGATCTCACCACTCAACCCCACGGCCATACTGATTAGACAGTAGTTCAGATCGCCCTTTTAAGGAGGCATACTATTGTTCTCACATTCAGCAGCCCTTTCTATCAGCATCATCTGCATGCAAGCCACGCGAATCTTGAAATTCACAAGCGATGTGAGGTGAGGTGACGGAAAGACTGTTATTCAGGATAAGATTAAAACCATGCAGATAAATATTGACTGGGAGACTGGAATGGTCATTTCTAGATTATTAGCCGTCATCAGCTAGTCATATCCAACCACAGGTTGGGCCCCACCCGAGGTTCAAACCCCCGAGAGCTCAGTGGTTGCGAGGAGGCTGGAATATCCAGTTTCAACTTTAGCTACCGGTCACAACAAAGTAGCAAGGCTTCTAATGCAGACCACGAGACGAAAATTGTGCACCATCGTTGAACTGAACTCCTCCAAGTTGCACCGTAAAGCACCAAAGATGTGCTGAAGGTTTAGCTTATATTGTCATAAAAGGCTCGAAAAGCCGCGTCTGTATGTACAGTAGAGAACCTAACTTATGCCAAAATGCCAACATTTACGATAATCACACAGAAAGGGGCATAAACGCCTGTTAAACCTGAAGCGAAGTTAAAACTTAAATTAAATGCGAAAATTAATATTACTTTTTTGAGAAAAACAAGCTTTTTAAAAAGCGAACTATTCCGAAAACCTGAAAAATAGCTTTAAACGCGCTGAATAAATTTAAATAGAGTTTTCAGGTGATAGCGATAGCATACCATTTTGTGCATATTAAAAGAACTATCCTGTCGTCAAATGTCTTTATTGGTATATCTGATATTGGAATACAATTAGTTTCAGATCGTCCTTAAAATACCGGTGAATATTTCGCGAGTTGCACTGTTCGCAATCGATGGACGATAATGGCTAATGATTAGCGAAAGCTATATAATTCAAAAAGTATCTTATTGCATGCTTCCAATTTAACACAGGTGCTTCTATAGCCCATCTCCGCAGTATCTTATGTTAACATTAACCATATTTACCGTAGTAAAACAAGAATACTAGTAAACAAGTTTATTTCTGCATTTTATGGTAAAGAACGTCAGCAATGGGCACAAAGTAATTCCTAAAGTTGAATTCTTCGCTTTTTTTAGAAAACAATGCGATGCCTTAAACCTGCCATCACATGATTTTCATTTTATAACGATCAACATTTCCCGTTTCAGACGGGATTTATTTAAAACCTTTTTTACTTATATTACTGTTCTTTTACAGCACAATTCACGAAAACTATGGACTTTTCCCGGTGATATGAAATAGTTTCGAAACTTCTTCGGATGCCCGGCAACTTCCGATTGCAATCAAATCCTGCCTATGTTCCTTCAGTATGTAAGGTCCAAAGTAAAAGGCTTTCTGAGCCTCAAATCCAATCAACGAACCAAAAAAACAAGACCAATTGTAAACTAAACTGCTCACTCATTTCTGTAGGGTTGAGCTTGATTCCCACACACCTACTTCTTATCTTCTGCAGCCACGAGATCGCCTGGCTGCTGTGTTCCTACGGAGCCCAAATACACAAGCCGACCAACCACAAGGGTCACGAGCCCCTAACCATCTGCAAGGACGTACTCCGCGACCACGAGATGACAGCCATCTTGACCCCTTTCAAGAGCTCGGATCCACCGCCAAACGCCGAGTTGATCTTCAAGAATCACCGACCAAGTCCTGTTTTGGCAGACAGTGCATCCAACACGTCAGTCAGACTTAACGCAAGCTCGAGATTGCGCCGTACCGCAGTGCTGCCAGATCCCATGAAGTTACCTACGGAAGGCGGCGCCCAGACGATCGCTGGCGGACCATCTGACCAGGTCTCACAAAGGAGGCCTCCAGAACAACCAGCGATGTTTGCCGAGTTCTGTCGGACAAGACCCTACCTTGACCGCAGCTCCAAAGACAACAAACAAGTGGCAGGTGGGTGCGGCAGGAGGTTCTCGGTACAGGATGTTATGTAAATAGACTGATAACTTAGGAGATCCTGCTTGGGCAGTCAGCGTACTCTATCAGAATTGGTTTCCTTACTTTGCAATAGGCTGGGTGGCTAACTTGACCCAAGTGTGATTAAACACAGGGCTCCCGGTGGGGCCTCGTAACTCAGTTGCCTAGAGCGTTCGCTGTACTAAAGCCTTCCCCTTGCATGTGTGGGTTCGAATCCCATCGAGGCCGCCGAGTTTTTCACAAGTGGGTCAAATGAATTATTCAACTCCGTCCAACCCCCTAATAAAGTAGTTATTTATGAAATGTGTTTTAGGTTCGAAATGCTTACTTAATATAGGTCTGTAGTCCTAAGTAACATGCAGCATACTTCCATGTCATATAAGTGAGAATGCTGGTTTTCGAACGAGCCTCTTTCAAGCCGCCTACAAAAACCACATTGTTTAAAAAATATATATTTATGTAGCATGCATTTGTCGCTTTTCAATGCCATTCGAAATTCAAATATGTGTTGTGGAAACCATGCAAAAGATTTTTTCCATGCACTGATTTGGTGGAAAATTGCCTCATCTTTTTCTTCAAATTGGTATGCCGGAAAAAAGGGCATGATTTGGTTTTAAATAAGTTTCTCAGCACGACACTTTTTAAAACCCTAAAAGGTCTATTTCGGAAAAATCGCATCTGCACAATTATTAATGATTCAATATTTTGTGAGTAATATGTGACGTCTTGCCCATAGGGTGTGCGTCAACTCAAACGAAAGGTATAAAACTTGCAGTTATGAAGGCCCGAATGCAGGTTTACCAGGTGGTTGTGTCCCATAAACGAATGATCTTTTGAAGAGATCGTACTTTGCTAACAGTTGTGTATAGAAAAAAAATTGTGCATGTTTTGTATAACATATATTCCACTTTAAAAAGGCATCAAAAAACTCTTAAGAATTAAATTTGATAAAATTTCCAGCATGGCTGAAGAAAGGGGAAGTCAAGAGCGCAAAAAGTGCCATCCTTGAACATATTGTTGACACCGGGCATAGTGTGGACCCCAGCGAAGCTTTCCCTGTAATTTATAAGGTCCCACCAAACTACCCAAGCCACTGGGTCAACGTCTACTAGCAGCAGCAGAAGCGACTGCCATAAGGTTGAAGCAGCCGGTCTTGTGCGCACAAAAGAACCTCGTACAAGCTCCGCGCTTAGCTCGGCCAACAGTCGCTTAACTGCATGCATTCACGTGCGCCAGCTCTGTCCTCAACTTCCCCTAGAATGGCTGTATAAAAACGCTCCCTGCCGCCGAATACACTGTTTCTTATCATCCTTCCCTTATGCATACCTCTCACCTAATTCACACAAACGTACGAACATGATCCATTTCATGTTTTAAATTTCTACTACGTTCCACTGTTCCAACTGTATTGGTCTGAAGCGAAGTTTTCAAAAGCGACGCGGATGCTCGCCAAGTCGTCTTTTGTAATCTCAATAAGTAGGCAATAATGTTCTTGATGTAGGGAAGAAACTAATTCAAAAGTCTGCCCGATTAATGCAAGGGCACAGCTTCCATACCGCGATCCACTCCCGGGTATGGATACTCATATTAACCATGCGTTTACATAGCTTTTAGTAATACTCATGCACCACAGCATCTACTACAGGTTTGCTATCTCGTGAAATATCAACCGAAATTATGAAGTGTATTTTCAATTTGAAAATATTACTTAAGTGTGCTGTCATACTAAATAAAGTGCAGCACGCTCCAAAGTCATGGCAAATACCGGCTTCTAAAGGAGCTTCTTTTAAGGCGCCTGCGAAAAGTACACCCTGTATAAAATTACTTTTAAATTAATAGGCATTTTTCGCCTTCATTTCCATGCCCTATGGTCTTGTACAAAACTGCTGGCAAATTACAATTTCTTCAGAACGTATGCCTGAAGAAGAGTTAGCTTTCGGTTTTTAAAAAGGATTTTGATATTTCAAGTAATTTGGGGCACAACCCATTGTTACACCTGTGTTCAGGCTTTCCAATCTGCATGCTGCAGACATTTCTCTACGCCATGAGGAGGATGTCACAAAATTTACAATGAACCTGGACCATATATGGGCAAAATCTATTTAAAACTGCCTGATACCTTTTTTTTCAAGCATACAATTTCAAGATGAAGTAATTTTTCCCAAAATGAGTGGAATAAAGCATTTTTTTGTGCATATTTTGCATAGGTATCAAAAATCAATGAGAAAACCTCATACTACTTAAGTAGCCATTTTTCCAAGGTGTGGTTCTTGTAGGCGGTCGGAAAGTAACTAGTTAGAAAGCCAGCCCTTTGAATGTAACGGAGTAACGATTCGTTTGCGCCTTCTGGCTTAGGACAGCGGTGAACACCCAGCTCCGTCTGAGCTCACCCACTAAAGATCCGAGTGTTAGTATACGCGCGCATTATGCGGGGAAAAACGATTGGGGCTCGTTGACCCAACTGATGCAAGAACTTTGTGGTCTGCCGCGTTTACACTGCGGACCTGGAAAAACTAAGCGTAAATTGGCGCTTTTTTGAGTTGGAGCGACATTCGCTGAGGATGGAATAAATCCGTGCCGTTTTGCCCTTTGTCTTCCAACTCAACCCCTCGCAGTTGCTAACAAAGTAACCAGCGGCTGCTTATCGTCACTCCGGAAATGACGTATAAATAAAAGCGTCATTTGAGTAGCCAGTCCTGCCCGCATGCCAGGTCGAAATGTGTTGGGAATCAAAGCCTAATTCTTTCAACCACGTGATCTTAAATACTAACCATCTTAGACGGCAAGGCATAGACCTGTGGTATGGTGGAAGAGCAGAGTGCGTCGTCTGAATCCTTGTGATCTGTCGTCGTCGTCGTCTAAGCACTTACGTCTTCCCAGCTTGGCGATCGGACATGGCAGGTTCCTTATCATGATTCTCTAGTACATCCAGTTTAGATATTCAGTATCCGTGATCTCAGTTGGGGCTTCATCTCGATTGAACCAGTGGCGGTCGATGATATATGATTAGCTGTAATAACCAGTACTAAGTTCCGTCCCATCCCATCTAATGACAGCAGACCGATATCCATGAGGGTTACTTATATAATGTACACAGGACAACTTGCCATAACTTGGAAGTTCACTTGTAACTCAGAAGAAGGCGTCAGTGTTGCGATTTGTTGTCTGCATGCATGCGTGTCGCACAGAAAAATTCATTGGCCCGGTGACATGTGGATTTGGGCATTTAAGTGATTAACCCGTGGGCTGAGTCTGGAGATATGATCAGGAGGCGCCAAGGATGACAAGCTTTTGTCGGTCGATGGCCTGAGATGGCGC
Source organism: Schistocephalus solidus (assembly GCA_017591395.1). Taxonomy (NCBI): domain Eukaryota; kingdom Metazoa; phylum Platyhelminthes; class Cestoda; order Diphyllobothriidea; family Diphyllobothriidae; genus Schistocephalus; species Schistocephalus solidus. Next base: position 90,856 of record WEDG01002663.1, on the reverse strand, counting down.
CTAATTTTAGACGCGGTTCTTATCCCTCGCAGCCCCTAATCGGACGCCCTTCTTCTTCTTCTTCTTCTTCTTCTTCTTCTTCTTCTTCTTCTTCTTCTTTTTCTTCTTCTTCATCATCATCATCATCTTCTTCTTCTTCTTATTTTTCTAATGAAACCCGAAGGGCGACTGCGCGTTATCGGTACACCTGTAAGTGAACTCGGTTTTCGCGGCCGAGAAATGAGGCGCTGAGTTAGCTCCTATATATCTTGCTTTTCTTTTCATGCCTTTTCGCTCAATATTAATTGTCCGGTTGACCAAATACTGTGGCGCAGTCAATTTGAATGGGTCTAATACGTTAGCTTCATGCGCACTTTTTCGGGTTCTGCAAGTGCATGATTCCTTGTGGGAGTGCAGCCAACCTCGAGCAATACGACGTTCGGCAGAGTTTGTGGTCATGATTGTGTCCCCGTTCAGAAAATGACTCATAAGTTTTAAGGAACTTGCGTGGCTACATAGGATCATGCACTTTGGAATATGACCAACCCTTCTTTGATTGCTTCTGTTTGTTTTCTTGTGCCTTTTAAGGAGATGAGCCGTTTGTAGGCGATTCCCAAAGCCAAAGCTCGATTGATTTCAATCCGAAAGTATTCGAAGAAGCCACGATGGCATCCAATAATTATGGTACACCTATTCACTTTTTACTACCTTAAAGTTCACTGGACATACATTCATTGCTGTTAATGTGGAGAGTTTATCACGCACTTTAGAATTTCGACGACAGGCGACCGCGCTAAACGCAGTCAGGGCCCAGAAACCGCAGCAACTGGCAGGTCTACCAGCACTCTCAGTCGAGAAGCATCAGGGCATGGCGCCGCGACTTTCAGGGCTATCCGCCATTAACTTAGAGCGGAAACGACCCTCAGTGTGCCTCAGTGTCCCTGGTATGACCTGCCCGGCACCACTTCTCGTCGCCGATCAGGTTAACATTTATAATTAACTACTGAAATTTAACAAGTAGACATAATACATTTACTGAAGTTTACCAGTGCTTTTGAATAGGTTCCTCTTCAACCGCCTCCACCAAAGCCAATTACGCTAAGAGCCCGCAGAAGGGCCAGCTTGATGGATCCCAATGAGTACTATCCAATGGCCAGCCCACGACGGGGAATCTGTCTCATTATGAATAGTATGACGTACTGGCATCCGAAATTCCAGGTTTGTAATTAATCTCCCAGGGAACCTTCTGTCATTTTTAAAAGTATTTAAAGGTTTTGCATGTGGTCTGTCTGCATACATGCAGCCTTCATGAACCGTACGGACCGGCACTTACCTATGCTATAATAGATGATCTAACTCATGCAATGTGTGATAGAACTTTGAGTGAGTACGTTAACGTGCACGCGGTTTTTTATTTGATTTTTTTCGTTTATTTGTGACACAGGAAGCGTTTAACATAAAAACATTACGTGTTTAAACTTATCCACTGAAGGAAAACAGGCAGAATTTGGGCAAAAACGGATGTTGCCAGTGATCCTAGAAATTTCTTATGCGACTTACATAGCAAAGTCCACAGTTTTTTACATTGTGAGCTAAAACGGACAGTTACATAAGCAAAGAAGGTTTCATATAAATCCATTATGAAACCGGAAATTTCGATCTTAACTAAATGAAAATCAGGTAAAGGTAAGTGTAGGGAATTGTATTTTTTTCCAAAAACCAAGCAAAGTATTTAGCTTTCAAAATTATTTTGTGCAAATTGCTGACATTTCGCTGCCACAATATGGAGTAAAAAACGTTTTACTGGTATTTTTGATTAATTACCGTGAAAATTGGGACCATTAACAAAAAACCTACAAGACACTGTGGAGATGGACGCTCCGAAACACTTATTTTGAAATTAGAAGCTTGCGATAAGATAATTCTTGTGCTTTATAGTTTTTCTTATTCATAATTTAGAAACGCAACGGACAGAATACAAGCAATTATTGCAAAATCTTAGTATATGTTCGAATACTCTATTGTCTTTTCAGTTTTGGAACGGGGCATTAAAGTTAACAAATGTAGCGAAAAATACGCTCGAAAATAAAGTGTGTTCTTTCAATTTCAGCAGTAAAAGTATAACTTATTTTCAAGGATGCCACAAAACTGATGAAAATTTGACATTTTAATCTTCACTTAACCTTGAAAAAAGTTACATTTCGCGTATATTCGTCAGCGAAATGTGTAATTTACGCACTTTTTAAAGGGATAACTTATCATAAAAACTTGTTAAATTCATCTTACACAAGAAAGACTGGAATTGCCATTTCTGGCTTATAAACCGTCATAATCAGCCAGCCATACCCAAACCCAGTTGTTCCTTTTGTTTTTTAACGAAAATTGGCATTCCCACGTCAACGTTTATAACAAGTGCTTGATCTTCGGTTTTACTATTTTTCGATTTACAACGTGTTTAAACAGGACCGAGGAGGTTGTGACAAGGACGAAATTCGGATTGAAAAAGTTTTTCGTGACCTCGGCTTTCTGGTGAAATTGCTTCGCAATCTGTCCTCCGGCGAGATGAAAGCTCAGCTGAAGCATCTCGGCACCGCGACCGATCACTCAACGTACGACTGCTTTGTCACCATTATCATGGCACACGGAGGCATGGGGGAGATCTACGGAGTGGACGGAAGTCCATTTCCCCTGCACGAGATCACCTCCTACTTCACCGCGGACAAATGCAGCACCCTGGCTGGCAAACCGAAGCTCTTTTTCATTCAGGCCTGTCGGGGTGAGGAATACCAGCTGGGCTACGCACCGCCGTCACGCAACAGTATGGTGGGTTGCCTGCAGTCGGTGCCCGGTCTTCCGAGACGGGCTCCCACACAGTCCCCTTCCCTTACCGTCTCCACTCCCTTTGACGCTCAGTCCTCATTTGTGGAAGCTGCGTCGGTTCGTCCGCCCTCGGTGTCTGCTCAGATGGCAACCGCCAATCCTGACGCTGAGACAGTAAGTCGGGAAGAGGAGCCGGCGGTTCTAGCGGCAAATTTGCCCAGACGCCAGCGCCTGGTGCCCACCTACGCCGACTTCCTCATCAGTTGCGCCACTAAAGCCGGCTTTAAGGCTCAAAGGGACCCCAAAGAAGGCTCTATCTACGTACAGTCATTGTGTCGTCATCTGGAACAGTACGGACGCCTACGCAACCTCCTTGACATCATCACCGGTGTACACAGGGAGGTATCGGAGAAGGTTTTTGTTGCAGCCTCCTCCAAGTCCAGCACTGGACCGATATTCTTTCAGACTCCAGAAGTTCGTCACACACTCACCCGACGCGTCCAGTTTGTTTAAATAGCCCCCACGAAGCACTTACGTTATCTCTTCATTTTTTAACCTACTGACCATGTATTAAAGTATATATATATATGAAAAAATATATGCTAACAGTGTGCATCTGTATAAAGCCAAAGTTTATTTATGCCACACGATATGGTTCTTCAAAAATTTCATTCATATTTATTTGAAAGCAAACAGAAGTGCGTCTATTCCTTTCTTCTGGTTTTGTCCTGTTATTTTCTTGAAAAAATCAGGTTCGCATCAAGCCAAAGTGTCATTTTTTCGCTGAAAAGGTGCTAAGATCTGAGGCTATTCACTAGGGAATATCAGGCTGGCTGTCGTGACATGAATAAGCACTTCAGGCTCCATTGACTTCGTCGGTACTCGTTCCTGCATACTTACCGGTTGCTAGTCAACTGCCTGCGAGGGCTCCAGATGGCGACCGAACGGCAAAGGGACGCAAAGGCCCTGGAATCCTGATTTTCGAACACCCTTTAGACGACGCTACCTGCATATTAGGTAAGATTTTGGGATTATCAACTGCCCATCGCAAACTTGACCATCTTGAAGGTTGATAAACTAGAGCACCAGCATTAGGTGGAACGAAGGTTTTCTGTTTCTCGAAGATAGGACATGGAAATGATGATGATGATGGTGATGATGATGATGATGATGAAAAATGATGATGATGGTGATGATGAGGATGCTTAGGATGATGATGATAGTGGTGGTGATGATGGTGATGATGATAATGATGATGGGGATCATGATAAGAATGATGACCTTATTGATGTTGGTGATGATGATGATAAGGACGACGACGAGGAGGAGGATCGCACGTTTGTAAATGAAACGAAATCACATATATATTGCGTGAGCTGAAGACGTCTGGGTCCAGCAAGGTGTTTCTCGAACATCTGTAACTCCCGCTCAACATGACTGCCAAGGCTAAATGAAAAGGGACAGATCAGTTTAGATGAAGGCTCAGGTTCGATAGTGGTGTTGTTAGATCGACTTTAACCGCACAAACTAAATTATTTCCGTCTACAAGAGAAACCAAAGGGCTATGCAAATCAATTTGTCCGGTACATAAGGCAGGCTGCTGTGAGATGGCTGTTTGCTTGTGTGGCAGAACAAAGTGTCCGTTTGAAATCGCGTGACAGTAGCGGTGGGTTGTTCGTGTGGTTTGTCTGGTAGACGATGGATATAATGCCTGAGTGTGGGGCATGTGAGTGGGATGAGGTTGGTTCAGCTGCGAGCTGCTTGAAGATAGGAAAAAACACCTCCTGCTCCCAGTACTACCAATGGCTTTGCGACTAGACTAACGCATGAGATTGGGGTGGAGCTAGGTTTAAGTTTATTGTTGAGGTTGTGGTAAACTTGACGGAGTAAAAGTAGATTATTAGAAGATTTTGGCAGATTTGTGAAAAACTCGGTGGCCTCGGTGGGATTCGAACCCACGCAGTCACAGCGAAGGCTTTAGTACAGCCAACGCTCTAGCCAAGTGAGCTACGAGGTCCCGAAATCCTCTACTAATTAATTGTGTCTGGAAGTCATCTGATTGATTCTAGATTGATTGCTTAGGAAATCCTGCTTGGGCAGTCAGCTTTCTGTATCAGAATTGGTGGATTCCATACGTTACAGTAGGCTGGGCAGGTAACTTGACCAAAATGTGATTAAACTCACGGTTCCCGGTTAGACCTCGTAGGTCAGTTGACTATAGCGTTGGCTGTACTATAACCTTTCCCTTGCTGGCTTTCTTTCCAATCCAACTGAGGCCGCCGAGTTTTTCAAAAGTGGGTCAAACGAAGAATTAGATTAGTCTTGCGGTGCGGGGGTAATATTCGGTTTACAGCGAAAATCAGGGCTCACTTTAGGTGGTGAAGTTTCGTATTTGGACTAGGTGATTAATGTGGGGATCGGGAGTTTGGTTATATATAAGGTTAAGTAGATTCATATCCTACCCTTAAAGTCGGCCACCGTTCAGCGTCCCTTCAAGCTAACCTGTTGATAGGACCTAAATCAACTTCACTTGACCAAGTCGTGAAGAATTCGCTGACCTCAGTGAGATTCGAACCCACGACCTATAAGACAAAGCTTGCGAACAGTCAATGCCCTAATCGCTTGCACTACTAGGCTCCACCGAGTTTACTCACATTTTGGTCAAGTTACCCCCCGCACAGCCTACTGCATCGTATGGAATCCCCCAATTTTGATACTGTTAGCTAACTGCCCATGCAGAATTTAGTAAGAATTCAGTCCGTAATCGACCAGATGTCTGCCAATTTAACTTAATTAAATCAGCGTTTTTGGCAGAGCTGAATAAGTAACTTGACCTATTTTTGGGTGCGTGCACTGAATTACCTAAGTCGGCCAAATAATAACTCTTCAGCATTTAAATACTGTCTACTGAAATTAAACCAAGTAACAAAAATCAAGTGAAATAATCCGCTAATGTATACCTGAAGTTGTTTCGATGTTCGAGTCACATCATTCAACTTGATGATTTCGGAACATTCAATTCGTTCACTTAAGCCACCAATGTTACACACTCGGCAAATGCTCCAAACTCCAAAATACAGTTGATTAGGTACAGCTAACTTCTAACTTGATAAGTCGGTCTAATTTGCACCCAGGTTGGTTCGCATTTGCCGACACTATCGACAGGATAGTATTCTAGTTGTAGTTCCGACATCAGAAATCCTATTTTCTCGGACATCTTCTTTCACACAGTGGAAGGGACATCGGAGTGACCTGACGAACCTGGAGCCGTTAAATTCTTTGGCCAAGGCATTGCCAGATGCGTCCGATGAGAGTTTATGGGGGATATTGGTATAGCCAAGGCGCCGTGAAAAGAAATTATCTGTTTGAAACGTTGTACGCACAGTGTTATTGTCAAGGCTATGAGCAGTGATTAACAGCAGACCTTGAATATTGGCTTATAATGTTCGATGCTCAGCGTCTGCCCAAGAATACCTGCCAATATTACCAGCAGAGTTTGTAAGGATGGTTTTCTTTAACCGAGATGATTCTCAATTCCCTGGAAGTACCGTGCATGTCATTTTTACCTTAAGTCATGGAGTTAACATGTTCCAAATACTAAAGCATCTCCTAGCCGTTACGATACGACTCAGTTCAAGCCTGTTTTTTTTTTTCTAGTTTGACTTAATTAATGAAGTTTGAATCGAAAATGCTTGGCCAAGACTACGATTGCTGTTTGGCAATTAAAACCACCAAGAAAGATTTGCAGAGTTAAGTATGCAACTCACAAATTATACTTCCCTAAATATTAAAGGATATCAGTCTTCTTCCGCAGTGTTGAACTTTCGAAATAGCTACAGGGAGCGTGTTGAAGACGACCTCCCATTTTTCAATTTAAAATGCGTTCTTTGAGTGTTCATCAAAAAAGCGGTTCAGTTAATTACCAATGTCTGAGTCATCTGACCCCACATGTAGCAGCAGCCAATGAAACGACTTTGTTCGTTTATCGCCGTCATCTGCGTATGGGTACCAACCTTTGCTCATATGATTTCATCTACGTGAATGACTGACAGATGTGCGTACTATTCTGATCAGCAGAGGCCGAAAAGGCAGGAGACAATCCTTGCTACTTACGTTTTGCATTCTTAGTACCCAAATTTGCACTCGCTCGACGTCTGTCAATCAGATAATCTTCCTGCTAATTTTATACACCAATCAAACAGCGCCAATTTTAGCTCAAGGTCATCTCACTATACTAGAACGTTTAATGGCTGAAAAATAAGTCATTGCGAAAAGAAGTAGAGGCGATCGTTTGAACAAGAACAAGATCCGCCTGCCGTTTCGTATTCTTCCTCGAAGCCAACGCAGCAGAGTCATCAGCAGATAAACGTCAGCAGGTCACACTGTTCATAAGGTTACGTCCACTGGTACCGTCTTCTCCGGAAGGCGTGAAGGAGAGAAATATTTGTGAAAACTATCCCATGACGTTCAGTATGAGAGTACGATATTCAAACAGACCCGCTAAGCAAATGTACATTTATTGAAAACCTGGACTCTACACAAGTGTGAAGGGGCAACAGAAGAGGTCTAATTGGCAACAAACAGTCTGGATAAGAAGTGAAATCGTAAAAGTTTTACCAACATCACAAAAGAAATTTCCTAAAATTTCAAGGGAAATAATGGATATCAGTAGAGAGTCTGAGATGGGTAGGCCATGAGATGAAGAGCGCTTGTGAGTGAGTGAGAGAGAGATGAAGATTAATTATCAGCATGGCGTTGGGCGGAGAGTAGAGGGTGAAGTGCGGGTTGGTTGCGATAGTTGATAGATACTCTGCAAAGCGAAGTACCTAGCATTCTTTGGGTGAAAATTTCAAAAAAAACGGACATCAAATGCGGGTAGACTGGGAGGGCAGTTTCTGGAAAGGGGATTTCAAGGAGATGATCGTGGTCGGAGCTCGCCTCCTACTTCCCCAGCACTTCCATTGCTCTTCGACAGACTGTGCAACGGCTCACATGACGAAGAAGGTCGGACTTGTAGGTGCTGCCGACGGGCTTCGCAAACTGGTCGTCTGATGAGAGCGCCTTGAGCCAATAAGAGCGGCCATCTTGCCAGTGGAAACAACGAGCCTCATTGTTGTTACATTCGATGAAGGGCAGAGCACGAAAGTTCATTAGGCAGCTTCCAGGGGATTCCAGTGGTTGAACGCCACCCGAAATTGAGGCGCTCACTACCTATTTGTCGGGTAGAGGGAGGGAGGGTAGGGGTCAACAAAATATGAGATCTGTGGATAAATGTGCGGCAAATAAAATTGCAGATGGGGAAAAGGTGGCAGTTGTTCGTAGATGACAGTTTGAGGATCGCGAAAAATGGTGTCCACATGTGACTCGCACCATAGGAGGAGCATGAACTAGTTCATAATGATAGCCGACTTGCGCAGCATCTGACACACCCTCTCCCCCTCACACTCCTGGGCCCGATGGACAGGACTGCCGAGGATGAAGACCTGAGGGTTAAATCTTGAGTTTCACTGTTCGACAGTCAGGCACTTTACTATTGAGCCCTAGCAAACGCGCGTACAGTGAAAAGTGAAAGTAAGTAATGAAATCTTCCAAAATTTAAATAACTGTTATCGACGATCATTAAAAGTCATCTGTTCAGACTGTCAATTTCGTCAATTAATGCAATTCGGTAGTATTTCTCAAAGGCGTGGGGACTGATGTCGTCATGAGTGCATGATAGCTTAGCACGAATAAACAACGAATCCAATTCACTATATGGAAGAAAAATTGTCTGGTTCCTGAATTTAAGCGGAACAGTGTTTATAAGGAAAATGGCTGCTGAGTTTGAAAAGCCTGACACACCAGTGTTGAAGTCATAGACGACAACCATTATTACAATGCCCCGCATCTCGGCTCAACGCTCATCTGGGTCCAGGTCATTCAAAATGTCTGCGAGAGATTCCAGGCGTGTTGAAGGCTCTACTGCATCATGTGCACAAGCGCACTGTCGGTCAGTCGCAGACATCCAGGATTCATATTTATAAACGAAAATGTGATTCACCGGTGTCATATCAAAGAAAGAAGAGGTGTTTATCAGGAGAGGTTTATTGGAGGTCTGACATTTCAAGTAGATAGTTCGCCTATCCATCTTCACGGACTGGAAAGTCATGCGTGCAGGCCTCAATAACGGGCGAAATTTTGCTTGATGCATAGCTCACCAACATCGACCGTGTATTTGCATCGGACCTAAGCCAACCCCGCCACCGATGACCGCGGAGATAATTGGCAGTACCAGTCTTTTTGCACCCTGATTGTCCCCGATCAAGAAGGTACACAGAACCAAACGCGGGGGCTGGGAGGCAAGTGTATACGGAGGTCAACAGAGCAGGAGATGTCAGCCGTTGTCTGCCGACTTCAGTACGGCTGCGGGATGTGAAACCACGTTGGGGAAACCGGCAGACGGCTACAAACACGAAGGCATGAGCACCAGTTGGCCTTGCGACGATTGCACCCAAAATCGAAGGCAGCAACCCATGCCGCGTAGAGAGGGCTCATCTTTCCCTTTGAGGTCGTTGAGATTGTGGGCCGTGGCGATGATCACACACATTTGAAGCCAAGTGTAAGAAGCCTGGATGTTCACCGACTGAACCGTCATCCATCACATTAATTTGTCCCTCTTCCTCCTATCTAGTGTTATCAGCCATCTTGATGGTAGGCGGTCACGGCGCGGAACAATCGCAACCACCAAATACACATCAAGCAAACTGCGTGCATTTATTTTCAGTCTCTGAATATGGGCTGGTGAAATAACTACTTGAAACGTTATACCTTCAGTAATCATCACACGCTGAAAGCTTCTTCTTCCTTTGATATCCACGATTAACTTGAACATCCCAGCCCTCATACAACGCCAAAGCCAGCAGTAGACACAAAACCCATCGAGTAACAGTGGAATGTTAGAAGGAGCCGTCCTAACCGACTTGCACGCATGCCGCCTTGACGACTCGCTCCCGCGCCACACATGCCGTGCGCGCGGTTGACGCGCCGCTGCCGACAGGATGAGTCAAAGGAGTCAGAAAACCAATCGTGATGCAACACACTGAAGGGCACTCTCTGATTGGCCAGATTGCAGTCCGACCTCGTGAGGTCTTTGTTTACCCTGTTAGCATACGCCAATAAACGCCTTTTCTTTCACCCTTGCTGTTGAGTTCTGCCTTGGGGATTCGATCAGGCAGTTGTTGGACGGGCAACCAGTAGGCTTGTGGCAAGACTACAAAACACACACCAAGTGATCCCACTAACCTATAATAGCAACTGATACCACGATGCAAATTCATTTCAGACTTGAAGGAACACCGTATGCATACACCGGCAATAGTTATTCCGAGTTATGTATGCACTTAGATCCTCATCTTTGCATCCATTGTCAGTTCAGTTTACTTGAAAGAAATGTAGACATATGCCTTTGAACAGTCTATTTAATTTAACCTCATTGTGAAATGTTCGGCTGCTTCGATGGATGCTAGCAAGAACAGGGTTTGAGTAAAGTCAACGCTCCAACAACCTATGATATAGAGTCCTAAGAGCAGCCCCGAGTTTAATGATACGTGAATAAAGTAACCTGTCCAGCTTACGGCGACGGATGGAATTCACAAATTCTCATACAGTAAACTGACTGCCAAAACAGGCTTACCTAGGCAATCAGTAAAGAATTCATCAGGTGATCACCAGGTGAAATTAATAAATAGGAGTTTTGGCTGCGTTGAATCGTTAATTTGACATAGTTTTGAAATATTGGTGACTTCGGTGGGATCCAAACAGACAACAGCAACGGGAAGGCTTAAGCTTAGTCAACGCTCTAACCACACGAGCTATGATGTCCCACTGGGAGCTGGAAGTTTAACCTCGTTGCGATCAATAATATAGTGCCTTTCGCCTCTGGTCCCCACGCAACGCAAGTGCTCACGCAAGGACACTTCTAGAGCTACTGCATGCAGCCTCTAGGGCAACCACTCACAGGCGCCCATCAACTGCTATCACCCAACAAACTCACCAAGTTTGGACAACGGCCGACTCTCACATGATGTTTACAACTTACGCCCAGATCAGCCTAGTGGACAGACGCGCTTGCACAGACCCCGAGTTCGGCATGCGTCGAGGCCTTTGGTCACCATTGAGTGTCTGTGCAGAATACACTACTTCTACCGGTATCTTTCCCTTCATCTTCCAAAACGGAGCGGAGCATGATGATCTGAGTACAACCACCGTCTAGACGCCGCAATCTGATACCGAAAAAGATCATATCATATAAACAGTTGTCAAACTGGGACAGCAATAGTGGACCTATTAGGAAGGTATCACTGAAACATGAAGATTAACATGGCTGGGACCATTCCAACAACACGACAGTTCGACCGTCGTAGCCTGACCATGTTAACCGTATGCTCCACGGAAGGTTGGTGCAGGGACGATGAATTGCGCGTGATTAAGGTTAAAGTGATAGTGGACTTGCGCTGCATCTACCGCACTCTCTCCTCCTCCCCCACCTGAACCCGGTGTTATGACAGAGTCAAGAAGACCGAAGATGGGAGAGGGCGCAGGTGGCTGACGCAGCTGGAGCCACCCCTGGGCGTACCACCACACCTTGCCAGGATCCCACGGAGTGGGAGGGCCATAAAGGCCACATTAAGAAGGAGCCATTGCTGCCTGACTCTCAGTCCGCCAGTCAGCCACTCCACACAAAACACACATTGGGCTGACCACGCGGTCCGAGTTATCCGGTCAGTTGGCAACCTTCCAAGCCAGCGGCCTTTAGCGCAACGTGATAGTTTCGAACGCGTCAGATTGTTTATAGGGAGGAAAATGCGCTGAGCGGTCAACCTCACTCTCTCCCTCATCCCACAGTCAGACCACCGTCCGAGTTGCTCATTTGTCTGATGTGGAAGTGGGTGCAGCTGCTGGTGACCTCTTCTACGTGTACTACGTACACGACCTGGCTCCCCAAACACAGCACCAGGATTTCACACAACAGGGGGTTGAACGGCTTACATCTAAATGTGTGAGAAAGCTAGAGGTCACGTTAAGAAGGAGTCATCGCAGCCTGACTCTCAGACCACTAGTCAGCCACTCCACACAACACACATTGGACTGACTGTGAGATCTGAGTCTAATTGTCATTTTGCAACCTTTTAACCCACGGCGCTTACCGCTACGGCATTGTCTCCTCCTCCCCCACCTCAGCCCGCTGTCATGACAGAGTCAAGAAGACCGGAGATACTAGAGGGATTCCAACAACAACAACAACAACAACAACAACAACACCAACAACCAGAATTTGCAGGATAATGGATTGTTCGTGTAGTTACACAGCAAAATAATCTACAATGTGTTGTTACTGAAACACAATAAGTAGCGTGTAATATAGTGTACATCGTGCTCAAGGAGGGTTGAGAAGGGAGAAACATTCGTTTGCGCTTACCATGGGCATGCTGAATCCGTTCCATGCATGGTCCCATCCCTGTGGACAGCCACCCGCACTGTCTGCCTGTTGTGAATGGAAGGCTATGAGATTTGTCCGCGACTCGCAGACGACGCATCTAAATAAAAAGGGGAGGGTTTTACAGTGGCGGAGTAGGCCGCAGGACAGCCCGCACGTCCCTGCAGTAGGCAATGAAAGGTCATGGACTATTTCGAGGGTTGAGCAAAGCGGGAGACACAAGGCTGCCCAACTGTCGACTGTAGGAGCAAAGTGCCTACCTGGAGATGTACCGCTGTATCCTATCCACTGGTAGGGGCTCCGTCATGTAGTGCTCCAGAGTCGATAACCAATAGGACCGACCGTTGCGCATGTTGGTCTGGCAGGCACCTGATGGTGTCTGCGAGAAACAGGATGCAAATGGCATCAGCGAGAATGTTCGCATGCAGGAGCCGGAGGAGCCTGCATGGGGAGGGGGCGAAACGCAACCAAACAACCAACAATGAAGGATTTTTAAAGTTTCATGCAAATTTCGTATTACCATGTAATGTAAATCCTGATCTGCCATTACACCAACATACGCACACACCAGGTTTACAAACTAAATGCAGTTTACATTCTGATTAGCGAAAATCACACGCTGATAGGCAGGATGACAGTGCCGATAAAGACAAGGGAACCCGAAATGGCCTATAATAATACCAGCCGCTGTTCGGCTGCCTTCGGGGCTCATGAGTGAGCCCCCAGCCGGAGCGGTGAACGTTGATCAAAGATTCAATAATTGTTCCATGCTATAGGGAAGACATCATAAAGGGGATGTGGACTATGCTGTATAATTTATAAGTTTTCAGGATGAAAAGACTGAGAAGATGCTTTATGAATGGAGATTTTTGGGTCTCAAAAATCACATCATTATAAAATTTGTTAACCCAAAAGATACCCCTTTTCAAGTATTAACTTTGGAGAATACATAATGTGATACCAAATCAATCCAAGAATATACCTTTTTGTGCATGCATTCGATAAAATATACTTGTATTTCTGAAAGCATTGAAAACCAGGGGCCCAAATTCATACTGATAGTCAGTTTTTACATAGTGAATTGTTACAGATGGTCAGAAATAACCCCCCACCCCCCAAAAGCTGACAATCAATTACTGCGACTGAACTAGCTTGGGCTTATATCGCACTATAATTAATATTAAAACTGATACAAGTAGTATTTTCTCATTGAAAACACTTTTCCTAATTCCGGTTGGCATTTAATGAGATAACACATCTGCTATACAGTAAACGGCCAAAAACATGCGAGGCCGCAGCAATCTAATCGAAGACATTATATGCTCGTTACATTTTGCCTTCTTATGAAGCAGATTTCGCTAGAAGTAGACCTTCAACTGGGCTCACGGTTGTTCACAATCTTACCCAGATCCATAGTCATAGAATTCTCGTTGCCCTGCAAGGTGACAAGGCTGTAGCCCGTGTAGACTTCGTACGTGAATTCGGGGCATGTTGGTGGCGAGTCTCTTTGTGAGTGCACGGCGAAGAGGAAGCCACCGTCTGCGTATCCAGTAGAACCATTGAGACCGTCTGGACCACGGAAACCCCTCGGGCCAGCTTCGCCTTTGGGACCCACATCTCCAGGCGCGCCCATTGGGCCTGCCTCTCCTGGTGGACCGCGGCTACCAACACGAATGCCACGATAGCCCTTCACTCCCTTATCACCCGGGGGTCCCTCAAAGCCGGGTAAACCTTTATAATGAGCATTTTACATGCATAAATAATGTGCATAAACTGGCAATAAATAAATAAATATACGTACATGCGGGCTTTTGTAATTGAGCCACCATCTTTTCTCTCCATTTGCATGTGAATCCTCTTATATGTGCGTTGGTTGACCTATTTAACCCACTATATACTGAATTTTAACCCTATTTGTTTATTCCAACAACAAAAATGAGGTCATCAGCGCACGACGCTGGCACCATTTTGAAAGACGTCCGAATTGGCTGATATTTTAAGACGCATTGAAGGACGATTCTTCATGATGTCAATATATGAATTCTTTGGCCATTCGTTTGTGATCTTCCGGTGTTGTATGGTTTGTGTTCCCAACCTTATTCACGGTGAATGGAGGACATTTTTTGCTGAAAGTTTTGGAATTTTACTTCCATATCTCTCTCTCCACCTCGCTGCCATGGTTTATATATATATATATATATATATATATATAATTTCTCCATCCAAGAGAGATTTGATATGGAATTGACTTAAAATTCCATGGAACATCAAGGGAAAGCACAGATCTGAACGAGCTGATCTTTTAACGCACATGCCTTATTTAATGTGATCGGGAGTATTGAAATTCACACGGAAGCGGCCACTATGTGGTATCCTTTATCAAAAGACAAAGGACTCGGAACATAATAAAAGTATAACTGATGATTGGAGTTCAAAGCTATCAGTGAAGTAAAGCTGAAACAGAGGTCCTGTAATTGTTAGTACCTTTTCGCGTGATGAAGTCCATTGCCGGTCCTTCACAGACACAATAGACATCCACTTCCGGTTTCTTTGACTTGCAGACGAAAAAAAATCTCCAAAACTTGAGGGATTGAATAGTGGCCTTGCATCTCCTGGCGTTGTATTCTTTACCAGTGGAGTGAATACGAGCAAATCCTTTTTATCGCACCAGTCAGCATGCTTAGTCACGCATGGGCCCTTGTGTTTATGCACCCCAGACTCAGTCCTTCAACCAACCAATCACATGTCCCACACGCTTTGGCGGTCATGTCAAGCAGGAGTTAAGGCTGTTCAACAAACACCTCGCTTGAACCAAACGTCTCCATATCATGCAATATATACGTGATATTTTTTCATTTACAAACGTGTGATCCTCCTCCTCCTACTCCTCCTCCTTCTCCTCCTCCTCCTCCTCATCATCATCATCATTATCATCATCATCATCATCATCATCATCATCATCATCATCATCATCATCATCATCATCATCATCATCATCATCATCATCATCATCATCATCATCATCATCATCATCATCATCATCATCATCATCACCATCATCATCACAACATCATCATCACCACCATCATCATCACAACATCAAGCCTCGAGGGTACCATTAACACACTGTGAAAGACTGGCAACACAGTTAAAAAAACTATTTGAGGTTTATGTCTGTCCGACAAAAGACAAGTGAATGCGCATTGAAACTTTACAAAAATAGCATTGCCTTATGCTACGGTTCCTCATGGCGTGCTAAAAGTCCCTAAATGTCCACATATTGCATGCAATCTCAAATGTTTCGACAAACGGAGCTGAAAGAGAACCAAACCTTCGAATCCAGGGTATCCTGGTTCACCTCTGTGGCCAGCGTCACCAGGACTGCCTTTCAATCCGAAATAACCAAAGGAAGAGGATCCTTTCCTGCCCTTGGGTCCTTTTGGACCTTCCAGACCCTGGTAGCCTACAGAAAGTGAGGAAGAAGATGACAGGGTTTTAGAGGAACGTTTACCATACAATGCAAACCAGATAGGGGTCTGTGAAATGACTTCTGGAGTGTATATTTGGCCGTTAACAAGCCAGGAGCTCCAGCGCACGGCTTTCAACACAGGGACATGATTTAATAGAGTACAGTTAAACTTTAATGCATTTGAGCAGGGAGATGACTCGAGCAGTAGAACAATTGCCTAAATGGCTTTGTAAACAGGAAAATGAAATAGGTCGCTCTTTGTGCACAAAATAGCTTCTAGATAGGGAACAAGTTATAGACTCCAAAATGGCCCATCACGGGCACTTGTTTAAGCACGAACAATTTGGACCTTGCGCTACGTAGAAGTAACCCACATACGGTGGGAGGAAACCAACCGATGCGAACAACTGGACCACGTGAAATTGCCATCGCAGTCTTCCTTGTCTTTGTCGGTAAGGTCTTTTTGCCGTTAATGTACTAGCCGATGAGTGGCTGCTATCGGGCCTAGGGAGTGAACCCTACGACCTGACGGGATGAGTGAGTCGAGTAACCGATCCAAGAGTGCCCATCCACCAATTTAAATCTTCCTTATCGACCGTTTCAGGCGTCCGATTCCCTTCGCCCATGCGACAGAATTTCCCGCTTCCTTAAATCCCGCGGGTTCCCTCTTAGCTCATTTATAGTTGGTAACTAGGTTGTAATTACACCTACCTTCTTCGTTTTATTTTCCCAGGTTTTCTGCTTCCACGTGCAGCCCTAAACCTAAAAACCCTTTTAACACGGTTAACGTAAGACAGTTGACTTATACTGCTTTCGGTGGATTTAGCTGTTGTCCTTCCACAGCTACAGGTTGCAGGGGATAAGCCATCTTGAACATGGTTGGAGCGAATATCTTCTGCTGCTTAAAATTTCCACCCCTAGATTCGCATAACGAACCTTTAAGCCGAAATACCCATGGAGGACTTCTAGCAGTAACAAGCAGTCGCATGTCCACAAGTCTGATGAACCATCACTGTCCAATGAAACACTTACCTTCTTGACCATCAAAACCACGACGTCCAGGCTCACCGACGTCACCACGCAGGCCGTCAAGGCCAGGGTATCCGGGCTCACCGATGGGACCACTGGGTCCACGATCACCAACGCGGCCCTTGATGCCTGGTCTGCCGAAGAAGCCCGGGCGGCCAGGTGCACCCCATGCCCCGTCATCACCCGGGGGGCCTTCAGGACCCATGTCTCCGTCAAGTCCTTCAAGTCCCAGACGGCCCGGTTCTCCCTTCCATCCCATCTGACCGGGCATGCCTGGAAAAAGGTTGGAGACAATGCGTATTTGTAAAGAGTGAGCAAAGAACTATTAATGATTACCAGAAAGAATACGCTATTCCTTCACTAGGGGAACGTTGGGCTAGTTTGAACATTCTTTGCCTCATTATACAATATACTATGCAAGTTGTACTCTAAGTAACAGCTAGCGTCAAACCTTCAGACCAAACTTCACTCTTACTGACACCATGCTATTCTGAAATCATGCACAAAACGGTCCTTGAAAGACAGCGATGGAATTTATTGGAAGTTATATCTGCTGTTTGGGAATATCTCCGAAAATTCATAGAAGTTTTGGAGGGCCGATTCAAGGGGTATGTCGGCAGCGTCGGACATCCGTATCACGGGCGAAATAGCGAATAAATTGAGCTCTTTGAACGTATACACACGTGGTCATTGACGTGCGTTGATGATAATTTAGCTTCAAGTTTCTCTGTGGATAGAAATCTTAACAAGGGCTGCTACTTGCGTCCGGATAAAGTGAGCTTACAAAATACCTGTAGGTTGGTTGATGCTTTCGACAATCAATGGTAGCAACGAGCACCCATCTGTCCTACACAGCTTAATATTTGCAATCAACAAAAATATACCTACCGATAAGACTTAAGTAGGCCAGGTTAAAACATTAAGTGCAAGAGGTATGAAGAATGATTCTACCAGTCCGCCCGGGTATTCCGTCGGGTCCACGTTCGCCCTTGAGGCCCTTAGGACCGGGCTGACTTGGGCCGGGGAATCCTTTAGGACCTGGGCGCCCATCAAAGCCTGTAGGAGAAACACCGATGAATGAAATAGGAATAAACACGAATGCTGTTAAAAACATTTTGAACATAGATTAGTCGATGCAAGTTTATTTCACGGAAGATAATTAGAATCAGCTGCTTTTTCTGAACCACAAACAACTGAAAAGTCTGAATGAAATCCTTATAAATAAACGAGAAATATGCAAAAATGTATTTATATAACGTTTTTTGGTTTACAAATAATCCTAAGTAAACACTACTGTGAACGTGTTTGAAAATCAAATAGTGTAAACTTTTGCCAGATAAGATGCAAATGGCTATTTAAACAAAAGGTTTCTTGGTTGATTTAAAAAATGTTCAAACTGTGCTCGTTCGCGATTGGTTTATTCATTTGGGGTCGGCCAATAGGAAATTATTTGCACTAGTTATCTGGGAAGACCTACAGTATTTGGCACTGAGAAGTTACAGGCTAGGAGTGAGTTAATTTCGAAAGCATGTCTTTCTTGGCCTTGAAGGAGTCTGCCTGAGGTTATAGTTCCAACCAATGTCATCTCAACTTTGACTTACAACAAGCAAAGTCGAAATAGCTGGTTTTATGGCTGGAATACGCACGGCGGACGGCCTAAAACACGTTTTTAAGGAAGGGTTGAAAAGAGAGCCTCTTACTGTACCAGCAAACAAGTCCATCATTGAATGTGATCGAAACGTGAAATGGCACAAAACAACGCGATCACTAAGTGCTCATTTCATAAGTGGACCCAGCTAGTATTATAGGCAGAATCATATTACTGAAAAAATACAAAAGATACTAGAATCGTCATTTCTGGCCTATTAGCCATCAGCAGTCAGTCATGCCCAACCCCAGCGATGCACAACTCAAGGTCCGAACCCGCAATCTGTTGGCTAGACGTAAAACACCCTCACCATTTAACCACGGACTCTTTATCCTGTCGGGTGCTCACCGATCACGTTACGCGTTACCCATCCCGTAGTGCTTTAAAACCACCCTCGAATCCCGCCATCACCCACGGAGAAATTTGGGTTAGCAAACAAACAAGAGACACTCATTGTAGTCTCACCTGTACTTCTTGCTAATTTTATTCAGCCTACGCTTTTAAGTATATAGGTATGACCTCCAAACGAGTTCCGAATAATAAGTAAGTACGAATTTCAAGGAATTTTTTGCCTCTTCACGGATGGATTTCTCACAGATGCTTACTTCTTCTTTGTCGACCTCACCTCCTGAAAAATGTTTCAAAACCTTGAATGACGATGAGTTGAAATTCCCAGACAGAAGTGAACAAATGAGTTCTTGTAAGCAAAGGGTAAATGGAAAAGAGTTCAAAGTATTTCTTTTATCTGATTTCCTCTCTGATGATCGATCAACCGTGAAATCGAAAAGTCAGACAACTAAAACTTTTTTTATCGATCACGACTCCATCTTGCGCATGCCTAATCTCGTGCTAGATTTTAGTTACTAGAGAGCTTTGCTTCTGTAGTTGAATTAAATTGAAAAACGTTTTTAGTGGATAAGAAAAAGGTGAGGTCGAATGCGATCTATCTTTATTTAGCAGAATGTTGCCGTAGAACTTAGGGTTTATAATTCTTTTTTGGAAACTAAAGCTTAAATATATTTAGACGAGCAAAGAAGGAAGTACGAGCCAGCTAAAAATCACAGCAAAAAAGTAAATTCTAATACAACCAGTCGTCTTAAAAGGTCCAAGTAAGCCTATTTCCCTTTTCTCTTTCGAAATGAAATTGAAGTTTATTTAATTTGGGCGCCTCTAGGGATCGCCTAAAGAATGAATTTGCAAATTCGAAGCGCGGAAGTGCCGCAGACATGTATATCTGCACCCGGCCGAATTTCCTCCCTTAACACCTTGAAATTAGTTGGCAAGTGCGGTAAAGTGCTTTTTTTTAAATCATTAAAGAGAAAAATTTTTTCTATCTCCTTAAATGCTTCTTTTACCCAGATTCATTTATCACAGATAACCTCGAACTATAGTTAAATAGGAGTGAAGGGGCTAAAAATATCTAGATACCACAGAATTTGTCTTGAATACTCCTTTTTTAAGTATATTCAGGATAAGAATAAAGATATATATATATATATATATATATATATATATATATATATATATATATATATATATATATATATATATATATATATATATATATATATGAGAGAGCATTTGGGCCTACCTCGTTCTCCCTTGATTCCTTCAAGTCCCGGGAGACCAGACGGTCCTTGGTCACCCTTAATGCCCTTGGTAGCAGAAGGACAAATGGGAGAAAGTCCTTTTCTGCCCTTAACGCCTTGAAAGCCCTTTGGCCCACGACGACCCGAATAACCAGGAAGACCGGGTTGCCCTGGTTCTCCCATGACTCCAGGGAGGCCAGAGAAACCAGGTTTTCCGGGAAGTCCATCAATACCAGGGAACCCGGGATCTCCGTCAATGCCCCACAGACCTTGCAACCCATCAATACCCGGAAGTCCAATGGGACCTGAATAAGATTAAGAGATGTAAGCAAGCAAAAAATGCAGCACCATAAGAATTCAATCCAGTATATCTGGGTGAACATATCATAGAATCAACTACAACCGTCACCACCACCACCACCACCACCACCACGACCACCACCACCACCACCAACCTCACCGCCACCACCAAAAACATCACCACCACCAACATCAACACCACCACCAACATTGACACCATCATCGTCACTCCCACCAACATCACACCCAACACAAACCCCACCACCACCACCTTCAACACCACCAAAACCACCAACATCACCAACATCACCACCACCACCAACATAAGCAAAACCACCATCACGAAGATCAACACCACCACCACCAACACCATCAAAATCACCAACACCAACCCCAGCACCACCATTAACACGACCATCATCACCACCACCACCACCACCAAAAGCAACACCACCACAACCATCACCAACAAAAATATAACCAACACCACCATCACCATCACCAATTCCAATACCACAACCACCACCTACATCACCACCAACACCATCACCACCACTATCAACATCAAAAACATTAACACCAGTAACACCACAAACACCATCAAAATCACCAACACCACCACCACCAACAACACCTACACCATCAGCACAATTACCACCAAGATCTCCATCACCGCCAACATCACCAACACCACCATCACCACCACCACCACTATCACCAGCACAATTACCACCAAGATCTCCACCACCACCAACACCACCATCACCACCACCACCACTATCATCACCACCACCCTCACCACCATCAATACCAATAGCACCCCCAACAACACCACCAACATCACCACCACCATCATCACCACCACAAACATCAACACTATCACCACCACCATCAACATCAGAAACATCAACACCACTACCACCACAAACACCATCAAAATCACCAACAAATCATCAATGCCAACACCACCAAGACCAACCACACTATCACCACCTCCAACACAACCAAAATCACCAACACCACCACCACCATCAGCACAATAACCACCAAGATCTCCACCAACACCAACATCACCACCACCACCATCACCATCAGCAACATAACCACCACCACCAACATCACCAACACCACCATGACCAAAATCACCAACACCACCAACATAACCACCACCACCAACATTACCACCACCAACACCATCAAAATCACCAACACTACCTCTAACACCACCAACATCACCACCACCATCACCAATACCACCACCACCACCACTAATACCACCACAATCAACAATACCACCACCACCACCAACACCACCACCACCACCAACATCACCAACGCCACCATCACCGCCATCACCATCACCAACATCAACAACACCACCATCACCCCCACCACCACCAACACCACCAACATAACCACATCCACCAACATCACCAACACCATCACCACCATCACAATCACCAACATCAACAACATCACCACCAACACTATCAAAATCACCAACACCACCCCCAACACCACCAACATCACCAACACCACCATCACCAACATCACCATCACTACCATCGCCACCAACACAACCAAGACCCTGACCACCACCACCACAATTACCACAACCAGCATCAACAACACCATTATCACCGCCACCACCATCACCCACAACACCAACATCACCAACACCCACAGCGCCATCACAATCACCACAAATTATGATAGGGAAAAATATTGCAAAGAACTTACCCTGACTGCCTTTTTCACCAAATAACCCGAAGGAACCAGGATAGCCTTTAAGCCCGGGTCGTCCCGGGTATCCTTTTTCGCCCTTGACAAGAACTGTGGGTACACCCGGTTCTCCCGGTTCACCAATGTCTCCAGGAAGGCCAGGGGACCCCATATTGCCCTCCTCACCCGCCCTGCCTTTCGGACCTGAGGGACCGGGCAATCCCGATGGTCCCAGATCACCCGATCTTCCGCGGAATCCCTGACATTTGGAAGTCAAAAAAGAGGTAATCAGAAGCGCGGTTTTCACTGTGCAGACATCATGCGATGGAAGTTCAGAGTGAATAACTGAGTCGAACTTTATGCATTTGTTTTAGCACTGTTTGTTATTTATGGAACAAAATCCTTTAAGAAAACTCAAACGCCGTGTCTTTGCGGTTTGAAAGTTTATTGGCTTTCTGAAAAAATACCACTAGAACATCTGGTTCATTAGCGAGGGGTTAATGAATTTGCGATTTCGGGTCTTAAAAACCGAAATTTTTTGAGTTACAAAATCTTGCCTTCTATCCCGCACCAACAGATGTGTTTCAGTAAAAAATCACAATACATTAAGTTAAATTAGAATCCCAGCTTCTACATCACTGATGGGCGCCAGTTATATTGCACAGTCTCCCATGAACTAATAAAAATAAAGATTCAAAAATAACGAATGTACGGGCCTCCGAACAAGTAAAACTTTCAACCACCTGACTAATTACTCATATAATAGGCAGAATATGTCGAAGCTAATTGCATGTACGTGGTTTATTGGTCAAATATGGGCCCCTAACCCTGGCAAAACTTGCGTCAGACAAGAGGAAGTTCCAAACAGGTGAATTATGCGCAAAAGGTAGAGACTCCATGTACACCCTATAAATAATTTTACCAACTATCCTCTTAAGCAACGTTGTGAATTAAAACATTGCTTAATATACGGTTGATTCCTTGGCTGCCAGGCCAGTTGGGTCCGGATTTACCAGGTTTGATTCCAATGGAGTGAGAAATGATCATAACTTTCGCTTGATCAGCACATACGCCCAATTTTATCATCAGTCATCTTGACCGTTTTTATACCTGAAATGAAGTTCTGGCTAAAAATGGTACCCAATAATTGGAAAAAAGGGGAGAGAGATGGAAAATGACCGCACACAACTAAACTGACTTCGCCCTGGAAAAGAATGGCAGTCAATAATTGCGAAGACCCGACTACTAGCGCCAACGTGTGTATTTCATTTTGCGTTCAAAGACAATGGTAAGTCATAGGCAACCTGACTATGACCATCGATCTGTGCTAATAGATGGAAACTTGATGACCCATCCACACGGTCAGTCACCAGTTGCACCAGTCATGACTTCAACGTTTGTCAAGTGACCAGAAACATGGTTTTGCCGAGGCCGGAGGTGCAGATCACAAATGCGCCCCTTACTATGGCTTCTAAGCTTTCCCCACAAATGCAATTTCCAAGACTGTCCAAATGTAGCCTAATACACCTGACGTATTGACTGGGTCGTGTGTGGCCCGCGTAGAGAGGCTGTCTTCTTTTGGCCAGGGAATTGTCTTGCCATCGTAGGAAGTTTTTTTGGGGAGGAGAGAGCGTCGTAGTTGTTGCGCAAGTTCACCTCACTATTAAAAAAATCAGTCAGTACTGGTTAATCCACCCGGAGGGACAGAAGTAGATTAAGTTGCCTTTGACGCTTACACTGCCATTATAAATCTGTTAAAGTTTTGTTGAAATTAGCCATAGAACAACTGTGTAACATGCAATTGCTTATACGTTGAACAGAATGATCTGATGCAGGACTTACTCCCACATTTCTGTTAGCATAGCCTAACCAACAAAGACAATGGAGACTGGAATAAACATTTCCGGCGTACTAACCGTCATCAGTCAGTCATACTCAACCCCAAGTGGTGCGCTACCCTGAAGCTTGCACCCACGAACTGTTAGTTAGAAGTTAACTATTTTAATCAGGGTGCCACAGAATCGTTGTCCTGTCGGTTGCGATTCCGTAGTGCGGTGTGGGGCTCCTCGCACTTTGGTTTCCAATCACGACTGTCACGCTCGGAGGAAAAATGCCTCCTGAGCCAATCCACCTGTTGCAGTAGGACATGTTCTCTTTATTAAACAATATCGTTTAACTGAAGGCTTATCATCTCCCTCCCCACCCAAGTAAAAGGCGCAGGGAGCCCATGTACATCAAAAAGAACCGACTGCCGGTAGACCGCCAAGGTTACATGTTTTGTTACATCAGTATGCCAAATAAATGATGCCATTAAGAAAAGAATGACTTTGTGACCCAAATGAAACAAACCGCGCCCATCTTTGTTTTCTGTTTATTCTGCAGTTTCCTCTGGTTTCTTTTTCCTTTCGTCTTTCTTTTACTTCTTAATCTTATTTTTCTTCTTCTTTTTCTTTCTTCTTCTTCATAATCTTCTTCTTCTTCTCATTCTAAATTTTATTTTCTAATGTCTATTTTAAATTTAATCTTCTTATTTCATGTGAGCACTTACACCATTAACCTATAAGTCGATTTTAAGCAAAGGGGTGATCTTGGAATCGGCCTGATTCTCTACCAAGCAACTACTGTGGTCAAAATTCAAAGGAATATCCGAGGGGTAATGATACAAACTAATTATTGTAGCACAGTGGAAACTACAGAGCAACATCAAAGATGACCAAATGCCTGTATATATGGTTTAAATGATTTTCAGGGAGTTAGTGCAAATGACAAGGGTTTATCCCACGATATATTAGCTTGATAAGCGTCATAACTACCAAGGCATTTTTCAAAAGTCTATATTACCAGGAAACGCGGTTGGTGAAGTTTATTTAAGGGTAGCACAAACTGCCATTTAAGACCCTATAAAAACGGTACAATCTTGAACTTTAAATACGAGCCAGCGTTTGTCCAAAAGAGTACGAAAACACTTTCCAGCATGGTTAGGAAAGGGGCAGATAAAGAACATAAACAGCTCTATCCTCGCGCATGTGGTAGACACAGGCCATCGTGTAGATGTCAATGAAACCTTCCGGGTAATTTACAAGGTCCCCTCAACTCATTCAAAATTCCTTGGACAGCGTCTGTTGGCCACGGCAGAAGCAGCTGCAATCAGTCTACGCAAACCGGCCCTGTGCGCACAAAAGAACTTTATACGGGCGCCGCAATTATAATGGCTGAAGGCCACCAATTCAGCCGCCCACATCTAATTGCCTATCCCGGCGGCCACCATTCCTCTGACCATGATCAGAAAACGAACCGCAATTTTGTTTTTCCTCCTCTCCCCCACCCTGACAACTGTAAAATTTGTTCTACTTACCCGCATATTTGAATCAATGACACAGGGATATAAATGTAAAGGCCTGATGAGAATTTATCCAAAGCTAACGTATGCTCGCCAAATTGTCGTTTGAATTTAATACATATATTACTATAATGTAGAAAGTAACATATTCGTTCTCAAACAAGCACCTTTGCACAACAGGGGAGTAAATCAACAATCCTCTGAAGGATCAAGGAAAATGCAAAATAATAGATAGTACCGTTATCTATAAGTATGACAGAAGCGTTGGTTTGATGTAAAAGTGCTTTCCTGACCAGTTACAAGGTATCTTTCAGTTAAATATGCATTCAAATTATGCTTGAATTCCATTGACCTGTCCACCAGTTCAAATATACGAATACACGAACATGGAGTTACTCCTTTGGGAAAAAGCTTTTCAGGCTCAGTCAAAATGCTGATGTGAAAATTTGAGCTGAAATCCATCAGCTAATGCGGAATAACGGTGGAATAGTCACAAGCTGTCAATAGGTGACAAAAAGTATGTAAATATGCAATTATTTTCCGTACAAGTACTAGTTAGATGCCCAGACACGCGTATTTGCAGCCGCGGGGAGTTCAAGTCCTGAGTCGGACCCCCAGTGTTCTAGAGGGTCTGCACTCATGAGCCGAACCCAACGCAACTGCATCATGCAGTGGCACAGGATCAGTGAAAAAGACTGTTGTGGACTTTAAGGTAGTACCTGTAGTAACATTAGGATAAATGATTACATACTGATATACTACTGATTTTCTGTTGAAAGCTTTTGGTTATTACGTGGAATTCTACAGTTTATGCCTTTTGGACCGTACCTGAAGTACAAAAAAGAGATTTTAAACTGACTTTATCACCAGGGCGTCCTCTTGGACCGTCGTCACCGCGCTGTCCGAAGAAACCGTCCATGCCTCTCCTGCCCTTCTCGCCGGGTTCCCCCCGGGAACCCCTGCGGGCCCTGTATACCCACGAGACCAACGCCGGGACGACCAGGTTCTCCCATCTTGCCGACTTTACCATCCAGGCCTGGAAGTCCTTTCTCACCGACAGGACCCATGAGTCCGGAAGGACCCGGTTCTCCCTTCATTCCAGAGATTGATCTTCCAGGAAAACCCCTCTGACCCTTTTCGCCCGGGAAGCCCATTTCACCGACCGGTCCTAGGAAAAGGAGTCAACACCGGGGCAGGGGGAGTCACCTACTATCTTACTCAAAGCGGTCCCTACTGGAAGTTGGCGATACGTGTAGAGCAATTGCTCGATACTCTCCAATGCTCAGAAGGAAAACACAAACTATCTGAAAACGTGAGCTGTGGCAATAAAACCTAGTCCATGGTTGGAGACAAAAAAACCGACTGCTTGTATGTTGTGGTTCTCATTGAATCAATTACGAAAATTGTGTTTGACAAAGGCATATTACTGATAGATGCGCGGACACCCTTCTTTAACTACTCGATTTTTGTCTGGAAACGAAATTTTTCTTGACCGAACAATACTATTGGTAAATAAAGGGCGCCCCTATGGGTTCAAAAAGATCTGGGATTTTGACGAAAACGTTAATGCAGAAATTTGAAGCTAAAGGTCTCCCCAAAATTCACCCAAAACTTGATAGCATTACCTAGACGTTACGTTTCATTATTGTCAATAAAAGACCAATCAGAATTACTCCAGAATAAACTTTACTCCCATTTCCAGAAATTAAACTTATATTTGCATTAGATTTAGGCGGAAAACTTCCATTCCTAGAGGTTCTCGTGCACCGTAAGACTTGTGCGATACTAAAAGCTACCGTTTAGCGTAATTTTACATACTTCTCTGTGATATTAAATGTTGGGAGCTTATCATGTTTGTTTAAAACCAAATTTTCTGATGGGAATACTTGATGAACACAACGAAAAGGCCGTTGTATACTATCTTTTGAATATATCTGAAGCTTAACTCTTATGCATAAAGCATCAATACTTCAAAAAAGGTCTTTCCAACGCCGCGACTACCCAATCACCCTAAACAACCACTTGAAGAACTATTTCCTGCGTGAAAAACGTATCTGAGCTTGTCGCAAACAGAGGGAAAAAACATCAGATACAAGTAGCGCACCAACCCTCAATACACCACGCACCCAGCTTGTCCACCGTAAGACAGTGTTAGCTACGTCAATGGCGAAGTTGATGCGTAAAAATCCCGTATGGCAGTTGTGATGTCGTTTATTTCGACCAACTTGGGAAATACGTCTCAAAGCCGTGAGGAGACGAGGCAACCTACCTCTAATATACCTACACATACGGGAAACTGGGCACACATTTACATGGGAGAAACGCCATATCCTTGGCGCCTTCCAGCTAGCAAAGAGGGAATGAACTTAAATTAGAAATGCATCAACAGGCATATCGATTGAGATGGCACGTAAAATTTCTCAGGTTCAGGTGGAAACGAACATAGCCACTGCAAAACCGATGGCGAATTTCACTCACGCGCATTAGTGCAGACCCTGGCATTGTTAAATAATTAACTGTTTTCACACATGACTCGTGAATGTGAGTCTGACAACACGCTGACGAACCAGCATCGAAATTTTCACAATAATTTTGTTTTATTCAAAAATAATTTAGTACACATCTCAATACATTTATCGGGATGCCTATTTTTCACTATCAGTGATGTTTTACCCGTTAACCTCTATTGGGGCCTCTTAAACCATGCTCCACTGTTTTTAGCCTTCGCCTTCCTACGATTTATGTGTCCTATGTAATTTCTTAAATATTTTCCGTTCATAGCGTAGGATAAAAATTAACAAGAGACTCACTCTTATTGGTAGCTGACTAGGCATATGTATTTAAACGCTCAAAAATGTTCCTTTCGTTCTTCATCCATCACCGCGAAAAACAATTAATAGATTTACAACACGTTATTCAACTAATTTACATGCGTTTATGGGTCATAAGCAACTACAAGAAGGAGCTTGGTAAATGCATGTTAAAAGGCAGTCATGCTCACCTTCGAAACCCGATTCACCCCGGGGACCCGGCGGACCGGGTAGACCTTTCAACCCCGACAGACCAGGCCATCCAGAAGGTCCTCGCTGGCCCATTCTGCCGGGTAATCCGAAATCACCAGGCTCACCGCGATTACCCTTTATTCCGGGTAAGCCATCCAGGCCAGGAAATCCAACATCGCCGTCCATACCCTGAGCGCCGAAGAATCCAGGGATGCCTTTGTAGCCTTTTTCTCCCATAAGCCCATTTCACCCTTTCCACCTCGACCGTAGCACCTTCCAACTTCACCCATCTCACCCTTTTGCCCAGCTAGGCCTTTGAAGAAAAATAAATCAGGCTACTTTATTGATATAAGTACGCCATGTTTATCGAGAAATACAGTCTATTACGCGTCGAACAGATCTACTGTCCGCGCATTCAGCGCAACAAACAGGGAAGTCTAAAACACAATATTATAGTCCATGAGGTCAGTCTACTTCTTAACACTGAAGTTATGTAACACAACCAACTTTTAACTACACAAACTCCTTCTTAACCAATCGAACAACTGGCTCCTCCCATTCAATGCTACCAAGTGCAATATTCTGCGATTCGGCCGAACCAGCTCCGGGCACCAGAGAATTTACTATCTGGACGACACACCACTACCAGAGGTAGAGGCTCAGGAAGATCTAGGAGTATGGATCACGCCCACACTGAAGCCATCGTTCCATTGCTCAAAAGTAGCAAAATCTGCCATGTCAAGCTTGTATCTAATTAAGCGAGCGTTTGCAAAGTTCGACAAAGAGTGCTTTAATAAGGTCTTCGGGATGTTCGTGCGACCACAATTGGAATTTGCCATACAAGCCTGGAGACCGTGGTCTGTCAAAGACCACAACACCCTTGAGAAGGTTCAAAGACGTGCAACCAAGCTTGTTCAAGGTCAAAGCTGCCTGCCTTACGAGACACGATTGTCTAATCTTGATCTGTTTCCTCTGGACTATAGACAGCTACGCGGCGACTTAATACAAGCCTTTCGAATGCTGCGGCTTCAGGATTGTTGCCTTGCATCTGGCGACTTCTTTGAGCTGGCCACTACCACTAATTTGCGAGGACATCCTATTAAACTACGTGTGACAGGTGCAAGACTCGACACAAGAAGGTTCTTCTTCTCCAACAAGAGTGATTAAGGCCTGGAATGCTCTGCCGGCTGACATAATCATGTCCCCATCCGTTGACACTTTTAAGCGGAAGTTTGACCAGTACAGCCATAAGTAACACCACGACATCCGAACCTAACACATTTCCTGAAACATATTCCCATCCACAATTTCCGCGTCATATAACATACTACTCCCTGTTTTTGAGTAACATTATTTTATAATTATTTGTCCAATGCCCTACAGTGTGTCCGGGAGATAACCCTTTGTCCAACGTCCATTATATGTCAGCCTTTTTTAATTTACAGTGTCACTGACATCAATAGGGAGCTCAAAGGCTTCACCTATATTTCCCTTAATAAAACTGAACTGAACTGAACTGAACTGAACGTACGAGCGTACATATTTAACTATTTGTTATATAGAAAAGAAATTAGTTATTAAGATAACTCGTAGTCTTCAATATATAATGAAATATTTAAAAAAATACCGTAAATAAGCCATCATACCAAACGTATTTTTTCAGCATTGTTAAAAACGAGTCAGTTTTGGAAGGAGACCAATACTGTTGTAAATGCAACAATATGTGTCCTAGCCCATGAAAAGTGCCTAAATTAGCGAAACGTCTCTTTTTATTAGGAAGCCGTCCCGAAGCTATCCTTTTAAACTCGGAATTAATGACGAACGATTTAAAGTGAAATTCAAAACGACAAAAAATGTTCAAGTGTGACAAGTTTTGATTGTTAAAACTTGCAAGTTAAGATTACTGGATAGGCAAGCGTAGTCAACCTCGGAAATCAACGCCAAAAAATTTTTCGAATTTAAAGCAACGTAGATACCTGTTCAGATTTTTGCAAATCTTGATTTATCACTCCGCTCAGGAAAGTATTCTACATGAAAAGGTTTTTTTTGCGTAAGAGGGCAGTGAGGAAGTGAAGTTCACAAAAAGAACCAATACCTTGCAGTCCAGTGGGTCCACGTGGGCCGAAGGCACCTGGGGGTCCAATGACTCCAGGAATGCCCCGAGGTCCCTTGTCGCCTTTGAAGCCCGGTAATCCTTTTGCTCCCTTGTAGCCCTCAAGACCCATGTAACCTAGGTAAGTGATAGGAGAAAAAAGTGATAACATTCCAATTTCTAACCAATTCAGCTCAAACACAGCCCATAAAAATATTATAGAGGGTCAAAACCAGCTAAAATTCAGGGCACATCACCTTCAACTTTAAATCAGTGTTCACAGGCCAACTGAAATCTGCTCATCTTAATTCTGCTCTCGTTTAAAGTTAAAGCACACAATACTACATCAGGATAGGGCAAGAATTAGAGAGACACAATGATCGCATATATCCTTCTCCTCCTACTCCATCTTTCTCCCTCGATACCCCCTGACAAAACGTTGGAAATGGAATCAGAAGTACTACTGTCACGCACAGTAACTTTAGATCAAGGTCCTGTATATATATATATATATATATATATATATATATATATATAGGCAGAATGATATGACCGACAAAGACAAAGGAGACTGGAATGACCATTTCTGGCTTTTTGTGCCATCATAAGCCAGCCATACCCAACCCCAGGTGCTGCAGCGCCCGAGGCTCGAACTCGCGACCGGTCGGGCAGAAGCCCAACCCTCTACCCACTGCACCACGAGCTCGTTGTCTTAGGAGCATGGCACTGGTCTAGATTCATAATTTTAAAAAGAGTACGTAACCCACCTCGTGAAAAGTGCCCAACGAATTGACCAAAGCTTTGAAATACTAGTGAATCAATTGAAATTGAAAACATGAAAGGAATTTTCAAAGTATTATAACGTTGTTTAGATTAACCAACTTTTTCTAGACAAGTGTTAATTCCAAGAACACCAAAAAACGTGGTAACTGAGTAAACTTAAGGTTAGCCATGCAAAAAACGTGTCTGTCTAAAAAACTGATTTAATTAATCAGCACAAATAAAATGCCCGTTGAAAATAGTCCCTTTATACCGTTTGCACTTAAATATCCCTCAAGGATAGGTGTTTAGAGTACTCGCTTCTCACTTCTCTCATGCAGAAGCAAAAACGTAGCATAGAAAATCGACAGAAGGCAAGGAAACGTAGATTTCTTCTCAAATGTGCATATATTTTCACTGATAAAATATTTTATTCTGCATAATAAGAGGAGAGATCCCGTAATAGGCTAAGCAAATAATTAACATATGCAGCCACACAATTGATCATCTCAATTTCCGTCATTAAGCTTCTTTAGATAGCTCGAATACTACAGATATCCAGCGTTTTAATCAGTGCACACTGATACGTAGAGTCTTAGCATGTAGATGGGGTGTGCTTCGTCGGAATGAGAAGAAAAGGCGAATGCTTACTCACCAGACAGTCCTCTATCGCCTTTTGGACCAGGAAGGCCAAAGAAGCCCATTTCACCCTTCAGACCCGGGAATCCACGTGGACCTTTTATGCCAGAAATGCGAACTGCCAAGGCTCCAGGCTCACCCATATCACCGCGCTCACCTGCAATGCAGTGAGAAGCAGTGAAAGCAGCCTACAAAGGCAACCAGTTTATCATTTCAATGGCAGAGATGGAATCACCGGCCACGCTACTCATAGAGATATCAGTAATATACTGTATAGGAATTAAAAATCAACGTGTATTTTCGAGGGAGGCAGAATTTTCTGTTTTTGTAGGAACTGCTTATCAAACCTTTCTGTCCCATGATCCCGGGATACCCTGCCTCTCCAGGCCAACCATCAGGTCCCTGACTGCCAGGGTCACCACTCCGTCCAGGCACGCCATCCAAGCCTGGAAGACCCGGTAAACCGGGATCACCCATGTCGCCAGGGGGTCCATCAGGACCGCGGTCACCGACATTACCACGCACCCCTCCAAGACCGGGGATGCCTAAACAAAAAAACGAAATTTTTGAAATACGTATCGTCTATTTGTACGCTACATAAATAATATATCTCAATAAAACTCCACGTTTCAGTCATATTGCTTTTAAAATGTGGGTATTACCATTCAGATGACAGTTCGACTGAGGTCACCGAACCCTGTTCAACGGTTTTCCGGCAGCATAACAGGTACAGAAACGGTAACCTTGGGCTGCATCATTTTGTAGCGATTATCACTTGTGGTGCGTCTTTCTCACCGACATGATTTAAGAATTCCTAAGGCAGGATAGGGCGCAATGTCTGACAAAACTAAGCAACCCGTCTACACATGCCGTGTACGACTCTTACAAAACCCTGGGAGTGGATGACTCGGATATCACCTGCATGATACTGCCATCGGAACCACGTTAAGAAGAAACCACTTCAGTTTGACTCTCAGTTTACCAGTCGGCACATCCACATACACGATAGTTCGACCGTCGTAGTCCGACGATGTCCACCGTATGCTCCATGGGAAATTGGAGCAGGGACGGTGACTTGCGCGTGAATTAGTTTTAAGTGATAGTAGCCTTGCGCTGCAGCTACCGCACTCTCTCCTCCTCCCCCACCTGAGCCCGGTGTTAAGACGGAGTCAAGAAGACCGGAGGCGGGAGAGGGCGCAGGTGGCTGCCGCGGCCGGAGCCGCCCCTGGGCGTGCCACCACCCCCACATCCACATACAGAATCGTGTCGTCAGCTTACAAGTCACGGTTTTCATCACACTGGGATAGACTTTAGTACGTCGACGTATACGCACGCCTCGGAAATGCAGTCTCAAGAGTCAGATAATTTGAGCAAGTGAACTATGCCGATAAAGACAAGGGAGATTGGAATTGCCATTTCTGGTTCATTAACCGTTCTAAGCCATTGCACCCCAATCCTACGAGTGGTAACCTGGGATTGGATCTCACTACCTATGGTCAGTGTGTCAATCTCTCTACCAATGCGGATATTTTATGAAGCACAGTGTGTCGCCTCATTTTGACATCTAAAATCCGTAGAAAACTATATTTTAAAGGGACCAAGTATAATTAGAACTGCACAACAAAGAAAACAACAGTATGGTTCGCTCCATACTTGACAACACTCTAGTCGGACCTGGCTGACGTTTCTCAACGAAAATATGCATATCGATTCCAGATAGGGCTCAAGAACTTCTGTGTTTGCGGCATATTACAGCCCCATCAACAGGGAAAACTGAGACTTAAACATGGGAGCTATTTTCGTTACACAGCTGGCATCATCAGACGGCGTTGCCTAAACTCACAAGCCACCAACGGCTTAAGAGTTGAATCCAGGTTGACTGAGGCTCATCACGACATCATGGGATCGCGTCATCATTGAAAAATTGGGTTCGGCCTTCCTTATGAGTACCAGGCTGAAAGGCTCGCAAATGGCACCACAACGGTAAACGAAAAAGATAAAAACTACGGAATGGCTCTCAGATGGAAATTGCTGAAACAAATCTGCTGTTCTTCTGAGGATGTGCAAATTTGTTCGACCCCAGGTGGCAACTCGTCCTCCATTTTTGGGCTATCCGGTTGAATACCTTAGGTTCGCTTCTCAGGGGAGCAATTGCCAAAGGGGAAAGTCCGGACTAATGGGTAGTTCGTAGAACCGGTTGCTTTTGCCCCCATTTAGCGAATGAGAGCAAATTTCCAAACCTGCAATGAGGTCACGTGAGGGAGACTGCGCTTCATGGAGAGCTCGAACCTTCTCGTTGTATTTGCTGCGGTTTATTACGACGGTCGCTTTATCCTCATCAAACAGGCAACACTATTATATCCGTTTTCTTTTTTAATTTGCCTATTGTTTAGATTCCCGTCAAGGGTCTACTATCGGCTGCGTTCTTACTTACTAAGATAACCTCAAGGGCAGGGATAGAGCTGGCTGGTTTAGCATTCAGTAGAAATTAGGAAACTAATCCAAAAGCAAACATTCAAAATGAACTAAAACAGGGACTGTTCGCTTGTAACCACCAGCATTCATGCACTGGAGTTTTCATCCTAAAAAGCTTAAAAAAAGAAGACCTTCTGGAAAACAATATATGGAGGCAAGTTTATGGCATTTGGGTAACTGGAAGTATTCATATTGGTTTCCCTGTGAACACATCCCGAGTAATGCGGTGTTGTGTTGTTTGTGTAAGTAGCTGTAAAAAAACTGCATTAAAAAGCTTACGTAAAGGTGTGCTTGAAATATTACCGGGTTATGCGGTTAAGTAATCCTTCCTCATCATTGAAACTACGTTTGAGAATTTCGGCTTACATTTTCTGCGATCGGCGACTGACTGTAGGCTGAATCGGTTCACACCAATATTCTCAACTGAGACCAGACTTCCTATGTCAACTGCATGGCGCGATTTTTTAGTGGATTGCTGAGTGCGTCGCTTGACGGTCATCTGATGCAGTGTTACAGGCAGAGCGATTCGAACTTTCATGGCTGTGAAATGACCTAGTATCCAAACTTATCGTCAATAGCAGGCTTGCCACGCCAGCTGGTAAAACTAATTGTTTGGCTGGGTTTAGCATACATCCAAGAGGTAAGCTTACCCTTTTCGCCTGGAGGACCCCTCGGTCCATCTTCACCCGCCGGTCCTGGTTCACCCTTTGAAGCCCTGGAAGCCCTTGGGACCTTTAGAAGAAGAAGAAGAAGGCAGAAAACTAAAACAAAGAGAATCAAGCTGACAAGAAAATTTATTTCTAATCGATGTGCATATTTCGGTTCTGCTGTTGTGACCTTCGGTACCAGGAATGGATGAAGGCGTGACCATAAGGTTCATGCTCCTTTCTAGTTTGCCTGCGTTATTTTGATGGGGTCATCTATCGGAAATACAGTACCATGCTAGCATGTTTCGAAATTTGGCGTCCTTCATGGCAGATACCGTCTATTTTAGTTGGACACCCCTTTGTACGAATACGTTCAGCCTAGCATGCATGCCTTCTAAGTGGGCCTTTAAGACAACGGTCATAAAAAGACTCATTTTACCTTTTAAAGTGAGGTCTTCTCCAGGCGGTTCACAGGGCAGTGTCTCTCCTTTTTCGCCTTTTGGACCTATCAGGCCGGGGTACCCATCGTCTCCATAGTCACCGGCTTCACCTTTGATGCCATCACGGTCAAGTCCCGGTTCACCAGGCTCACCACGATCACCGAAGTCACCTGTGGAACCCATTACCCCATTCAATCCTTGCTCTCCCTACAGGTAACAATACGCAAAGGAATTAAAATGTCCTGATTGCTCAGCTGGTTACTAGACAACGACGGCAAATGGGTATTTCCGATGGGTCTCAGACACCCACCTCTGTAGTGAGTCAAAACAATCGAAAATGTGCGTTCCAAGAAGTACTTCTGGAAGAAGAGGAAGATGCAATTGCTGAACCTAGAAGGTTCTCGGCCGGAAATTTCGGACTCGCACTCAAACCCATTGCCAGCGGTGACCACGACAACTTCTTATTATAGTACAGCCGTGATCAAATAGCATCAATGTCCTATAAAGTCTGCACTCATTGTGCCTCTACTGCCCTTAGCTCCACTGTCTTAGATTATCGGTTCAAGTGACAATCAGCGATGGCATCTTCTTCTTCGTCTCTGTACTAGGTGTCATACTCAGGGTTAGACTTGTCAGTAGTTTTAACAACCGGTTTGGAATCAACTTGGTGGATCTGGTTGGTAGGAGCATTGACAGAATGCAACTGGACAGACTGCAAGGCATACCAATGGTTTATCTCTTCACACACACGACTAAGATTATCTTAAGTTTCATCCAGTGTAGCTGAAGGAAAAACATCGAGTGGTTTTTTGGCATTCAACACAGGAGTATCAGCAACAGTGTTCGTGGCAATAATTAAACACTATTCTCCTCATTCCCAGTCCAGGTTTCATCGATGGAGCCTATAATCGACTATTTAATGACAGAAGATGCAGTGAATCAGCATCAGTGGAAACACTCTCTGCCTAAATGGAGTCTCGAAATGAATAGGTCCCACTTAGCGTACACTGATTACATTCGTTGATGTTTCTGCCTTCGGGGAGTGGTAAGCATTAGAATTGGACGGTTTCTGCACAAAGCCAATTCAGCATCATACGCGATGTATCCGCATGTACTTAACTTCGTGATTAGTACGCAGACAACGTCAGTCCATCATTGGTTTTTCCCGATAGAGCCAAACTTTCACCAAAAAAGCAGACTAGCCGTCAGGCCAAATTGCACGATTTGATTTTTTCGAGTTTAGGGAGAAGCCGAGCATGACGGCTTTTGGGTTTCAGGGTAAACTCTTTATCTGCATTTGGAACTTCTTCCATCAATTTGTGGTCGAAGTGGAATACGAATGTTAAGCGTGACCGTGCAGTTCTAATCTACAGCGTTTCTGACGTTCAAATGGTCGCTATACACCGGTGACCCTGACGTGGATGAGCTCACCGTTGACCAAAAGTTAATTTAACCTTGTCCTGGTCTTTCTCGTGTCAGTCAGGACACCCACCAATAGCAAGGATGGATATCATCGATATCTTATCCTGTTAATGACAAATTGGCCAGATGGTTTTTGGACTAAAAGAACACTGAGAACTGAAGTCAGTACAAGCTTTCCTAAGAATGATATATCAACGTGTAATTGGTAACAAAGAAGCGTTACAGACGAAACAACAGTATGTATGAAGGAAGATTTTGTGACCTCGTTAGGCAGCGATGGTAAACTTCCGACTTTTTATATGCCCGACCGAAATAGATATGGCGCAACATCGTGAGTGTTACTAAATGATAAACAAAATTTCCAAATGATAATTTTTGTGCAAGTAAATGTCACATAGAAGCAAAAGCCTGAAAGCACGAAACTGAAGACAAGACGCAGTTACGTAAAGGCTGAGCCAGGCGGACCCTATGAAATCGGAAAATCTAATGCAGTTTTCTTTTCAAACAAAGTGACTCACAGAAATCTCGATTCAAGAAAATATCAGTGGTTTTTCTGCTTCACACTTGAGTCGATCGAAGCCAGTTAAATAAGCGATGAAAGGACAGTATTGAAAAGCTTCGCTACTGGCTACCATTGAAAATGAAACGGCTGAATGCACAAAAACCTCTAGAAATCATATTGAAAACAGGGTGGTGTCCCAAGCATGCCTTCAAATGAAGTTAAGGAATAAATTTATTTGTAGACTGAGTTCTTCCACTTAATGTTTGACAAGTTTCTAAAAACCATGAACGCTCACTCGGCGTTTACCAAGGACTGGGATGAGCATCTAGGGAAAACGCATATTGACGTACACCGTTCTACCAATAAGGAAGCAAATATGAGGGGACAACACGTTATAGTAGGAGCCTCCGACATCGATAATTTAAACGATTTTATCGATAAATTGGGTATCAAATCTTTGAATATCCATGATTAATTTGCAGTCCGGCACTCAGCAGCCTATAAACATATTTTTATTTCAAAACGGGGATCCGAATAACCATAAGTTTAGCTATTTAAAAGTGATCTGGTTGGGGTCTTGAAATTAGGATTCAGCATTAAGGAAAACACTGGAGAACAGAGTTAGCACGATAACAACATTATGTTACTCATTCTTTATTTCCTTCATACACATAACACAATGCTACTTGTATAAATTAAGTAATAGTTAATGTGTATATATACTTCTAAATTAAAAGAAGGTTAATTGACAATCAGTTAATGGACTTACCTTGCGTCCGGGGAATCCAGGTTCACCCATTTCGCCTTGTGCCCCCATTACGCCTCGATCTCCCGGCGGTCCCATGAGACCCGAAAGACCAGGCTCACCGCGGTCACCGCGAATCACATCTCTGTTTCGGATAGTAACGTAACCAGTGTCTCCCACATCACCCTTTTCACCTCTGATTCCCGGCAGACCATCCGGCCCCTAAAAACAACCGAGTAAACTTTTAATTAACTTTTTGGCGAGAAAGTCTCGCCATTGCACTCATATTCACTCGTCAATCGTTATTTATAGATCCACGCTAAATACCTTGCAGAACAATCAAAAAATACATTGGCTATCGGCGTATATCAACCATGCTAGTGATTGCACGCCTACGTAGTAAATTAATTAAATTAAATTAAGAAACTAGAGATTTTTCGAAATGAGTACTTCCAAAATACAAGGAAGTAGTCTGCATAGAAGAGTTCTTTAAAAGTGTTGAAGACCCATAGCTAATGCAACTTGTAGAAGTAATAGCAATTTTGTTGTTTTAGTAGCGGTAATAGTAGAAGAAGATACTTGCAAACCATCTTATCGGCTACACGTAACTACCATTTACGATTTTTGCATTATTTATTATAAAGGAATAGTAAGTAAAAATGATTTGTTAGGTTTGTTATTCCAATGTCCTGTGCCGGGTCCAACTCGATGGCCTGGTAGAAACTAAGCCAGACAAAACACATTCATCGTGACGACTGCCTTAAAAATTCCGATGCGAGCTTTTAAATTAAGCCACAATTTTTCTCCTCCATTCCCAGGTGAATTTTCTTACACACACATGGGCTGACCCATTTTGCTCTTAAAAAAACGTCTATTTACCTATCTTTGTTTATTTTAACCACCATAATGAGGTAACTTGTAATTGACGTCAGCACTATTTTGAAGGAAGATAATCTGGTGCAAATTTCGCCTCTCGTCCACAGACGACCGTTCATGCCACCAAGATTTGCAGATTTGGGGACTATGTATCGTCTGTTATCTTCAAGTGACATCATTTATATGTGCAAATTGTTATCCGCAGTGAATGAAGGTTCTTTTACTAAAAAAATTTGAAATGATACTTTAAAAATAAACCACATTATCCTCTCTCTCTCTCTCTCTCTCTCTATCTATCTATCTATCTATCTATCTATCTATCTATCTCTCTTCACACTGCCTTTAGAAAGCTAAACGTCAGTGAGATTTGATTCAAAATGAAATAATATCAACTGCTATATAGTGCCTACTTATTCAGTTTCAGTAGGCATGATTATAAACCTAGCTGCATGATTCGTATTTGTTTTTGCCTCGGAGTCAGCGGTTTTGGAGACCCCTCTTGTGGCAGCACAAAGGAACTCAGCAACAGATTCATTGGTAGAACAAAATCAGACAACAAATGTTAAAGAGGGGTTGACTGACCTGAAAGCCCGGTAGGCCCATGAGGCCTGGCGGGCCGGGCATACCCGGCCTGCCCTGATCTCCATCGGGACCGCGTATAC
The DNA here is from genome assembly GCA_017591395.1 of Schistocephalus solidus. Taxonomy (NCBI): domain Eukaryota; kingdom Metazoa; phylum Platyhelminthes; class Cestoda; order Diphyllobothriidea; family Diphyllobothriidae; genus Schistocephalus; species Schistocephalus solidus. The sequence continues at coordinate 51,224 of WEDG01002663.1, read as the reverse complement.
CCGGGATACCCGCAAGGCCCTCTTCACCATTGTCTCCGCTGTCACCTCGTAATCCTGGTTCGCCATTACTGCACGCTGGACAGACAGGCGCTGGCAAACCTGAAGGGGGTGGGTACGAATGCAATACTAGGGGTTATGACCGGGTTGGTTTGCTAGAAGCTAAAAGAGAAGTGGTAATCCTATCCTTTTAATTTTCTTGTTGAAAAAACAGATACTCCTTAGGTACAGTCATAGCAAACAGTTGGTTTGACACGGTTATAAGTAAGCCCCTCCTACCAGTGACATTGCGCTAAATTCTACGTGGTACCTATTCCCATGTTCGAACTTTAATGTAAACCCTAACCATAACCTCCAACTAATTTAGTGGATGAAAACCTAAATGAGCTGAAAAGATTATAATTAGGAGAAGAGGGTTGTTTGCTCACGAGAATAATGTCTTTATACCCTTTCAAAACGTGTAACGAGTGTAAATTTCTAAGCAACGAAGATATCCGCCCATGCTAGAGGCAAGACAAACCGGGAATTTAGTAAAACCTGGGCCTCCCATTGGAACTCACTCAATCGATTTATCGATCTGGCGCAAGCATACAGAGCTCTTCTCAGTGACCCACTGACTGTCGTCACTAGTATCTGGTTGGCCCCTACCTCCTATAAAAGTTGCTTGTTTTTGTTGTCGCTTCTATCTCTGAAGATGGACTCCAGTAGGAGTCCAAAAGCTCAGATGGATAAACAGCTGATTCTGACGAACGAACAGCCTTTTATTTATTTATTTTTCGTCTCCTTTTCTTCTTCTTTGCATATACACACACCTGGAATGTAAATATTCGCCTCAGTCCTTGAAACTATTATTCATGAGGACAATTGGATAGTCCTTGTCTTAACGCCTACTAGTATGATGCCGGACGCGATGGTCGAACTGTTATTACGCCAATTGCTTCATAGAACAGGAGACGGACAGGCTAACAGAGAAAACCTTTACCGTGACAGCCACTGCGTGAACATCGACTCGCAGACTTTTTGTCGATGAGGTCGTAGTTAAGAGTCATGTGCTCCTCTGTTTACCATGTTTTTATTGGTAGAATTTGGAACAGCCGCATCGGCACGCGTTCTTGGCACTTGAAGCTTGCGAATAACCGGGTGAGAGGATAATTGCTGACTTAAGCCCGCGTGAGGTAGACGAGGCTGATATGCGGAGAGACGATACCGTCTCGTGCATTCAACGACGGGGTGGATGACAAGTCTTAAAGTGGGAGGGGGTGAAGGAGTGGGACGTCTGGTCGTAAGGGCTGACCTGACGGCCGGGCAACAACTGGGGCCCTGAGTCTTGCGGGCCAGAATGTTGAAAGAATCTCACAGTTGGACCAGAACCGATCAATTTGTCTGACCTTGTTAACTGCCCCAACCGATTTTCTCTTTCTATCTGAGTTAAAAATACTAAGTTCTGCGACCTTAATAAACTGAATAGAACTGATGTTGTACTTTCTGTCTAGGATTCGCCTCGTGAAAATACCTTCCATACGTGTAGGCCCTTCCCTTCGTTCACCCCCATAACCTGGGGTTTTTAGGTAGTGTATTTGAACCAATGTTCCTAATAATCAAATACATGCATTAGAAATATTAATTAATCAAAGATACATTTGTAGCTTTGGAGATTTAGGACATCCTGCCGGTTATCGCTCCATATGAGTCAAAGAAACATCGTTCCTAATCAACCATAGAATCTTGCGTTAGGCATTGTTTAAGGTTAACTGTTTTCTGTACACTCCCATTTGTCTGACAATGAACTAGGCCACCAGATTCGAAAACTTCCACAATAAAGTTATTTTGTTCCCAAAGATTTCACCTTAATTTATACATATATATCTTGATATAATACGTGTTTTGTAGAATAGAGATTACATGGTTATTCCACAGTGGTTGATTGTCATCGACCCAAATATTCATTGAAATTTCGGGTCAGGCCCTACAAAGTCATGTCCGAATCACTTGACTCCATAAACTGCACTTAATAATTTAAGAAATTATTTCCACGATTATGCTCTGGAGTCTTTATACCAGAAACCGCATAGAGAACGCTGGGGAACCCACTGTGGAGCTGAACCCCTCGTTGCTGCGTCACGCAGCAGCAGAAATATCGGCGAAATACGTGTCTGGGTTTTTAGCTAGAACCAATGTCGGAAGTAAGGTAACACATCTTTGCCGTATATATATATATATATATTCAACATATGTTGCTGATGGGCCTAGGCACAAATTTTGTAATAGCAAAATTATCGATTAAAAATTTGCAGAACGTGGACTTACCTTTGTCACCCATTGGACCCATCCTGCCTTCCTCACCCGTATGGCCCGGGGCGCCCTTTTCTCCTGGTATGCCACGATCTCCGGGCATGCCAACATCACCGGTACCACGGTAGCCTTTGTCTCCAGGGTCACCTCGCGGTCCGGGATCTCCTTTGGGACCCATCGCACCCGAAGGACCTGGCAGACCTGGCAGACCGGCAGGCGCATAGAGGGGAGGAAGACCGTCGGAACCACGGGAACCCTTCTTACCCGGCATACCGGGTGCACCCGGAGGACCACGCCGACCAGCGAGACCTATAAACCATCAAAAGGTGAATAAGGCTGCCTTCTAACTGGCTTTATTGAAGTCGGGGTACAAGGTTAATCAAGAAGCTTTCGGTGCGAATAAGATGCACTTAAAGACTACCAAGATGGTCAAGGACTTGACTTGCGGACAGTAAAAAGATGAAAACTGCACAAAGATATCCTTTCACACTGGTGGGGGAAGGGGAGATTTTAGGTATGAAGTCGCCTTACCCGTGCTGCCCTTTTCACCGCGCATGCCCATATCACCGAGTTCACAACGCCGTCCTGGGGGCCCCGGACGTCCGGCGGGACCGCGATCTCCCTTGCTGCCCGGCAGGCCTGGTTGTCCTTCGCGGCCCTGGTAGCCCCGCTGGCCCTTTAGTCCTGGGAAGCCAGTTTCACCTTTGATACCTTTTGGACCGGTACAGTCACGGGAGCTCTAGAATAGTGAAAACACAAGACATATCTACCAAAAAAAGAAACGAGTATTGGAGAGGTACTATGTGCTGCTCACTTCCAACCTTCATACGATGGGATTTCCTGTGGAGATAGAGTCCCATTAAGCCAGGCCCTATCAGGCTCACCCCAGTGTCAACCATCTTTTGCAGGCACGGACTAGGTTGGAGGACCAAAGTGTGTCAAGGATGGGAGGCCCTAGAGAGATTTAACTTATTGCACTTCGGTTTTTGGAGTCAGAACAGACAAGGATTGGCAGTACCTTCGTTGATGAACGCTTTCCGAACGTTAATGGAAGTCACTTGTCCCATTCTTTCTTAGACTCACTATCGAGCCCCGAAAAGCAGCCGCATAGTCGTATGACTCGCTGCTGATGGCTAATGAGCCAGAAATGACCATTCAAGTTTTCCTCGTCTTTGTCGGCTTTGCTTATCTGCCTTTACCACTACTAGTCACTATGCAGCTACTGGTGGTTCTTGAGAGTGAGCCCCAGTAGCGATCAGCGAGCCTTTATCAACGAATGCAGTAAATATTTCAGATTTAAACTGGCAAGACAACGAGTCCGTGGCTCAATGGTAAGAGCGTTGGATTTCTGATCAACGGTTTTTAGGTTCAATTCTCGGTGTTGCAAAATTTGGGGTTGGATATGACTGACTGACGACGGCTAATCAGCCAGAAATGACCATTACAGTTTCCGTTGTCATTTTCAACATTGTTCAAAGGACTGACTGTTTAACGCCGATCGGCAATCAGGAGTACGAACGCCATGCTCTCTGGACCACGAATGCCGTAAATAGATCGTTTTTTATAGTTGTGGATTATCCCTTTGTTCTAGGATGTGATTCATTCATCATTCATTAGGAAAAAAATGGAGCATACGACGCACCCACTTTGATTCGTGCAATAAGAAACCTGTGTGACTATGCGCTTCCTTCAAATATTGACACAAGATTTAAGTCTATATAACAGTCCAACTTAGCGGGTTTTGCGTTTATTGTTCAATGGATAGAGTTCTTTACTTCATTACGCAGATAAAGCATGTTCAGGATAGATAGAATCCAGACCTCAAAGGTGAACCTCGTAGAACTTTACTTCATGGCTGCAGGCAGTAGCCCAACAAGGTTTGCTACTTTAAAAGATTCAGTTAGTATTATATTTTCGTAAACATAATTATTGAGTTCAGAAAAGTAGTGAAATTAACATACTCCTGGTCGGCCTTTCGGACCGGGATAGCCGGCAAGACCATCCACTCCGGGACGACCCATTTCTCCTGGCATACCAGCAGGTCCAGGACGACCAGTGTCTCCGTCAAAACCACGGTCACCCTGTGAAGATAAGATAAGACCAGAGGATAATTAGTTTGCCCCCGAAAGGGTTCAAGTGTAACTGAATTATTCTGTAGCTTTTGACTTAAGGCGAAAAAGAATTAGATCGAAACAGTTGCTGGATGGCGGCGTAACAGTCGTTTAAATTTGTTTGAATCATACAGTCAGCAATACAGACCCAAATCATTTGCAGTTCTGTTTCTAATTTGCCCTTGAAGTTGTACAAAATCAGATTACGCTTTGAAAATTGACCAAAGTAGTATGTTTATCTTCACTACGCATATAATGCTACTCACCGGCTCACCAACACGACCAGGATCACCAAGATCACCAGGCTCTCCCTTCAATCGGAAAAAATTTGCGGTAAGTCGTGGCAGCAATGTTACAAAACGAAGTGACATTATGAATTTCATGCAGAATTAAATTACCCGATCACCTTCACGTCCTGGAAGACCTTTCTCGCCGGGATAGCCCGTCGGACCGTCAAGACCCTTTATTTGCGTATTTATTGATAGATTAGTAAAAATACAACCAACGTTTGGATATCCAGTAGAAGAGAAGAAAATAGAACTCACTGCTTCTCCAGCTAGGCCCTGTTCGCCTTTGTCTCCCTTTGGACCAATGGGACCCTGAGGGCCAAAATAAATAATACAATTTTCAAAAGCATTGCCCAGAACATTTCAGTTTTTAGAGCCATTTCCTTCGCTCTTGTGTTATTTAAAAACGGATAACTTATTGCAGGAAGTAAACACAAATCATGAATATAAATTTTAAAAAACCTACATCATAGCCAGATCGACCCCTAGGTCCCGACGTCAGTTCCTGTATTGAACAGGGAGTGCCATCGGGGCCCCGAACTCCTTTCCAGCCTTTGTCCCCCTTTTGTCCTTCAATCGTGATTTCCGGACCATCGATTCCCGGTGGGCCCGAAAGACCCTGAAGACCCTTGTAGCCCTAAAAAGGAGATAATGGAATGCATATGCTAGTAAATGGATACATTTAAATATGCATGAAAAAATAAAAAAACATTATCTAAAACATGTCATATAAATTACGCGTTCAGAAATAAGTTCTCTGAGAAATAATAATTGGGCTGCGTGAATTCTCAGGCCTTACTCCCACCTGAGCGTCCGGTCCATCGTTCAGGTACAAAATGTTAAAATAGCAAAAGATTTAGTATTTATAAATAACACTTTCTGGGGTTTCCGTCATATCCATAGTTCTGCATTGTGTGACAATTACAAACCTAGGCCCATTTATAGAGGTCAAATACGACTGCCTATATTTCTAAACGCAAATAAAAAATGATGTTTTGAAGGATATAAGTTTCTATATCTAGATAGAATATGGTTCATGTTCTTCCAAAATTTCCCGGAAGCTTGAGCATGAACCCTTCCAAGGAGTTGTGCTGTGACAGCGTATCCGAATTCGAAGGTGAGGCGATGAGCGACAGCGATTATAAACCACTTTAATTGTCTAGCGATGGCTTTGGAGATTCCCCGCATGTAGAACAAAAGGCAGAATTTCACGACACGGTTTCCCTATTAGACTCGAAGCTTTATGGTTGTTTAGGGCACCTGAAACAAAACTGATCGACCATCTGTTGAACTGGACTAAGCGATATAATAAAGCCAATTCCTTCCTAAGTTGATCCTCACCGCTGCAGTATGTAAAGACCCAGTAAAATAGGGTTCAGACGAACTTCTTTTACGATTTGCATGATGGATGAATATATTTCTATATATGCACTATTGAACAATCAGTTGAAGTAGAGTCGTCTACTTACCCTGCAGGACAGTAAACGAATCGATACTCGAAGGCTGGTATTAAATAATTACCTTTTAAATAGATTTTAAAATTATTTGTGTTGTGAACCCTACAAGGCAGTACTACATTTTCGAAAGCGTAGTGAAATTTTGACCTCCTTTCAAACAGCGAAGTCTTAAAATAAAATTTGCGAATGCCAAAGAAGCAGTTAGTTAAACGAAAAACTCGAAGTGAGGTTTTTTATCTCTCACCTCCGGACCACGCAAGCCGCGTTCGCCTGGGGGTCCAGCGGGTCCAGGATCACCTTTGGTGCCCTAAAGGATGAGAAAAGGGGATTATAATGCAGAATTAGCAGTGGACTGGCCAACAAAATAAAATATAGCCGAGGAAGTAAGTATCCTACCCTCTTAAAGCGCAACCAACCCCGGTTCTAAGATGTTTATTTAGGCATCTAAAGAAGATAAACATTGGTGATGGTTTAACACTATTTTTAAGGGATATATTCGCCTGCCTGGGTCACATAGTCATGAAAGTCAAACACTCTCCTAAATGGAAAATTAAGACAACAAAAATGATTTACTGATTAAGAGGAGTGGTAAATGGTGAGAGGATCCATTCTGCCCGACTCGTTCGTCTTCCGCCCTACTGGTTCGCCTACATGCCATGCGTTTACTAATTTCACGCCAGCTCTTGACATGATTGGAGTTCTGCCCAACCATTCAAATGACTCAGAACTCCAGGCGATATGCTAACCACTCAAGGGCACTAGCTGATTGGTCCCACTTAAATCTGACCTTGTACATTCGTGTTTGCTTTTAAATATGCTGTTAGAATAGATAAATGCTCTTATTTTCTTCGTCACCTGCTGCGGAATTTTAATTTTGGGATTCGATAAAGGTAAGTTGCTGGACGGGCGACCACTCAGACGTAGCGGAAGATAATCATAACTTAAGTCAATAACCGGCCAGCGTTGTTGGGATTGTGCTCTAGAATGTTGTATTTCATTCATATATAGCTGGAAAACTTAAAAACGCGCCTACAGATTGGAAGACTTCCAAAAAGTCTGTGACTGGTCATATTCTAAACCAAACCTTACAAAGACACTGCGCGAATATCTATCCAGTAGCGGTCATTCGTTTTCCAGTAGAAAGACTGTTGATGTGAAACATTACTAACCACCAGTATCAAAATTAACGCTACTTGGTTTACAAGGCGAGCTTCGACATATCATGGTCATCAGGTCGGAACACCAACATCCAAGATTTCACAGAAAATGCATACAAAGTTGGCTCAACTTTGACATATTGAAAGGTGCAGAGGAAGCAAAAAAAGATGACGGGGCTTGTCGAATTTCTGGCACTGCTAAAGAGTTGGATAAGAAAATTGATTTCGTCCCCACATTAAGCCTTATTTCCCAAGATTCGACTCGTGTTCTACGGTATAAATTTCGTGCAAGAAGCATTGCTTAGAACGACACTACAACACTTTATTAAGTATAAAATATAAGAGCTTCAATTTAAAGATGGCAACTGCTAATTTTAAAATATTTAAGCAAACGTTATATCACAATCCTGCCTCGAAAACTAGAAAACTTACATATGGACCAGAATAGCCAGTGTCACCACGATCCCCCTAAAAAATGGAAATAATTGAAGCCAAATTAAGTACAGAGCAAGATATGACCAGTAATATTGAAAGAGGGTTAAATTTCTAACTACTTTTGACTATTCGAAAATATACAGTTAAAAAGTTTCATAAGGTGACTGCTGGCGACAAAATAAGCATGTAAGTTTGGGCTACAATATATTGCGCATATCGACCAGCATCTTCTGATGGAAGTTGTTAGAAGCTTTTGGTAATGTTGGAAAAACTAGAAATGTGGACAAAAACCACACGCCTGGCAAACTTTAAGAGAATTCTAGGTTGTCCAGAGCGAGATAGCTACGTGAATCCATCTCCATCAGGAGGCTCCAAGCCTTTGATAAGTCCCGATCTACGAAGCATCAAACTTTAGCTGAATATAATCTTTATGGACTAAACAGGTTGCTTCACGAGTTTACAATCATTTTCACTGGGTAGAAATGATCCTGTCTGTCAAAGAGCAAATAAGGTAAACGTGAAAACGCTGCAATATGCAGCGAAGGCATAGCAAAAGCAATTGTGGACGCGTGCATAGCCTATTAATGGGTGTACTTATGTCTTACAAAAGGGGGAGTGGTAGATATGACAGACCAACACGCGGGGGCAAATAAGGGTGTGAAAGGAGTTATTCGGTTGCGCAGCCATACAAGTGCCGAACATGGGGGTGTGATGGTACGCGTAGGTGCAGACTCACGCTGCACAACCCACCATCACTTTCACCTGCGTTTGATCCTGCCTCCAGTCTTCTGGACTCTGTCTTGACACCGGTCACAGGTGGGTGAGGGAAAAGTTTGAGTGAGGTAACTACAGTGCAAGTCTACTCTCACTTAAAAATTAATCCACACACAAGTCACCTTCTCCGCATCACCACCATCATCCTTGGGGCACGCGGTGGGCCACATCACTTTCGATGGGGTAACAGTCGATAGGTGGATCAAAAGGGCCTGTGTGGTCGTCATTTAGTGCGAATTCCAGCTCAGAGGCAAAACACTAGAATGTTTCCTCAACCATCGCTTCCAAATCCAACGCCTGATGCATAGGTCTACAACCAGTCTCAGCAAATATCAGAATTGCAAAAGTACAAAACACCACCATGACCACTTGAAATAGTAACAAACACACGGGCTGCGATGCATGCTCACGAGTGGGCAATTTGACACACACAAGATTACTACGCAGTGGAGATCTGCGTGTGTGTGTGTGTGCCACCAGTCGCTTACACTAACACGGCTGGAGCGTGGGCGTAGGTGCGACCGTATACACATACGTGTCAGCTGGTATGCCGCAGACGTAACAGGTAGGGGCTTTTTGGAATTTCCCAACACTACTGCCACCACTGCGGCCGACGCGCGCTTCGAGTGACCTGCCTTTCGACGCAACATCTACGGAGACCGTACGCCTACGCGTTCGCACAACCACAGTGCTACCCAGCCCAGCAAAATCGCGTTTTGCGGTACGAGGGTGGGTGGGTGGTCTGGGAACGAGATCTCCCCGTTTTTCATATTTTTATGCAGTGAAACTACCACGGGAGGTTCTGTCTTCGAATGGTTTTAGTTAGTACGAACTGGATGTGTAAATTCAGAACTCACGGTGACCAGCAGTAGGTTATTTCACATGCAAGTCACAGATCCAAGCGGCTAAATTTTTAGGCAAGTAAATTTGGCCGTGCACTTTCAAGCTGGATCCAATGTGTCAAAAGTACGAAATGCGGACTTGGAAAGTAAGGCAGGTGTCTTCTAAGCTTTCAACTGCACACTCCCGTGCACATTTTTCCGGAGCATGTTTGTTCAAGCATTTGCGCAATAACACATAAAATTACTTTCTCAAATGTAACTTAGAAAAGTTAACACCCAGTCTGAATAAAAGAAAATATACGAACCGTTACTTGGTGTTTATATTTTGTAGCTAAGCAGCGCTGATAACACATGCCAGTTTTAAATGGGGATTAAAGGTATTCGGAGCAAACACATCACAGTTCTGAGCATTATTATTGTCCTTATGCGGTGCGAGGGGCTGTTTTGCCAGGAGAGCCAGGCCCAATTCAGAGGTAACGGAGGTTGGGAGAGGTGTAACAAACTTGAAACGGAGTAAACAATACAATGTGAGAGAATAACAAACTCGAAAGACGTGAGAAAGACGGAAAATTGCATGTCTCAAACTATTTTTCCGACCATATCCAAATCAAGGTTTGCTGGTCCCAAGATCCGAAAACAAACTCTTTGATCCATGAGTATTATTCAGTTTCAAGATTTTCCACTCAGTCGCTGACCCTGGTGTTTGTAATTGTGAATGTCAACAAGGGTGGATGTGAATGCACAGATAGTGCTACCGGACAGGCTCTTTCCACTGTGTCTTGGAGCTCAATCTAGAGTCTTCGCGAGTTGTTAAGCAGTGACCAGAATTGTAAATATACGGGAAGTACGAAATAGGCTTTCAGGCCGATAACCACACCAGGCAACTTGGAGCAACATCAAGTTTGCAGTGTCTGACCCTCAGACCGGGATTCTTTAGGTATCGAGCTTTAACTCAGGCGCTCCTCCATTAAGCATTATTGCCTCCGGTAATGTGACTACTTGCAGATGCTCTAGATTGAGCCCAAACTAAATCCTTAAAAGCATGTTCGATGATCTGATCAGAAAAGGCCCTTCCACTAAAAAACAAATCGCATATATATATATATATATATATATGATAGCGTGGGGCTCACCGATCTGCTTAAGGAACAGGCATATTCCGTTGTGCCCTGGAGCTCAGACTAGAGCCCTCGAAGGCGGTCGCATAGCGACGTGTAGCATATGATAGAATGGAACCGACAAAGACAAAAGAGACCGGAATCGCCATTTCTGGCTTATTGGCCGTCATCAGCCAGTCATACCCAATCCCAAGTGTGGAACACCTGGGCTCAATGGTAGAGCGTTCGACTCAAATACTTAAGGTCGCGGGTTCGAATCCCAGGTGTGCCACACTTGGGATTGGGTATGACTGGCTGATGACGGCTAATAAGCCAGAAATGGCCATTCCGGTCTCCCTTGTCTTTGTCGGTTCGACATTATCAATATATATATATATATATATATATATATATATATATGGAATGGAACCGACAAAGACAAGGGAGAACGGAATGGCCATTTCTGGCTGATTAGCCGTCATCAGCCAGTCATACCCAATCCCAAGTGTGGAACACCTGGGCTCAATGGTAGAGCGTTCGACTCAAATACTTAAGATCGCGGGTTCGAATCCCAGGTGTGCCACACTTGGGATTGGGTATGACTGGCTGATGACGGCTAATAAGCCAGAAATGGCCATTCCGGTCTCCCTTGTCTTTGTCGGTTCCATTCCATCATATGCTACACGTCGCTATGCGACAGCCTGTGAGGGCTCTAGTCTGAGTTACAGGGCACAACGGAACGTAAATATTCCTTAAGAGATCGGTGAGCCGCACACTTTCATATATATATATATATATATACAAGTCAAACAAGCGCATGACACTAACTGATGTAGTTAGGACCTCACTCGATCCCATTCTGTCCGCCCGCCAGATAGCAACTGGTGAAAAACGAACGTTGTGTCATAGCACACATATCCGTGGCTCAATTGTAGAGTGTTACACACAATGACCAAAGGTCGCACGTTCGAATCTCGGATGATTCACACATGGGATTAGGTATGACTAGCTGATGATGGCTTATAAGCCAGAAATGGCCATCCCGGTCTCTCTTGTCTTTGTCGGTTCCATCTTAGCATATATATATTAAACACTGTGATCCCCCACTGAGAGGTATATATTACCACCCATTCTCGCACAAATGAGAACTGGCAAGAACGTGGTATGTGAAGCAACTCAAGGAACAAAGGATAGATCGGCGTATAATACGCGACCACACTACATGCTAAAGTAACACTTACGATGCCCAGTGTGCTCGTTAGGTTAAGCATTTGTTGCCGGTTTGGTTTGGCAGTTTTCCAAGTGGTGAATATAATTACGCCGCGGTAGTTTGAAAACGCATCCGTTTACCTTTGCTAATGAAAAATCACACATAGCGGGCTAGAAATGATATGTTGCATAGGAGTCAGCGCGAGGTTAAGTCACCGGATCTTGCTATCCGCACAATTGTCCAGGCAAATTTATTGTGCAAAGCTACTGACTCGGCAAGAAATCCTAATCCTATTGAAAAAATGAAAAGTGTTTGGATTAGGTTGGCGCTTCCCAATTCTTCATTAAGTTCCATCTACAAAAATCATATTAATACCAATTCCATTTTATTTGTTGACCTATTATTTGTTCCTTGAGTTGGGTAACGTATTGCGTTCTTGCCGAAGTTCTGTTGTTAGTCTCTTTACTCAAACTAAAAGTTATCAAGCAGAAATGGAATATCTCTTTAAATTATCCTCCAAAATGGATATCTGCGAAATGTATGCGTCAATCCATAAAACGGCAAGAATTGAAGCAGTAAGATATTTCAAACGACATGGTCATCCAGGCACCCATTAAAAATTCTCCCATGCGGAAAAAATGTATCTGAGCCTGTTGAAGGATAACTGAAGCACAACACCCCACAGCTGTCGTACACACGTAGCTTGTGCACCCTAAGGACTGGATTGGCTATCTTGATAGAAACAGTATTTTTATAAAAATCCCATGCGCCAGTTGTGATGCCGGTTATTGTATCAAAACTGGGAAATCTGTCTCAACCCGAATTCAAGAAAATCCAGAGACAAGACAATATATCCCAAGTGGCTATGCACACACTAGAAACCGGACATAAATTTGCGTGAGAGAAAACACGGATTGTTCACAGTTGCCCAATCAGAAAAGGTCATGAATTCCTGGAAGCAATGCAAATTGATGAGGCAAGCATATGGTTTTAGATGCCACATACAAAATCCTCAAGGAAGAATTTAAATGCGCCTGAAAAGTGAGAGAATAAATTCTTTGAGAAAATAGAAAGTCTTTTGTGAAAATTTACGATAATGGTCCCCCAGCTCGCGTCAGACTTTGGGATATGAACAAAAACAGGTAACTAATCAATAGTGCCTGCAGTAGGACGGTGTCTGTGCCAATACGCGTTACGTGCTTTTTTTGCTCCCATCGTGATTGGCTGTGCATCTTTAAATTTGATATACCGATTAATGTATGCAGTTGAGTGGCGATGCACACACTGCTAATCAGGCATACATTTGAGTGGGAAAACACACGAGTTGTTGGCAACTGCTAAGTAAGAAAGGCCGTAAATTCCTGAAAGCAGTGCATTCAGATGCATTAAACGACATCTTGACTTGGATGCCACATGCAACTTCATTAAGGAAAAATTAAAACGCCCACAACCAAGCTCGATGGGGTGACAAAATATACTAAACGCGTCTTGGCACAGACGCCGCTCCACCGTAGCATCATTTTGTTAGACACGGCTAATAAGTTAATTGTTCTTGTACACAATCTACAATCCAAAGACGAGCTTGGGAAAGAGTCTCGAAAATTAACGCATGAAATTTCTATAATCCCAATGAGTTTCTGATTATGGAAGCGAGAAGGCTTTCGAAACGTCAGTACAAATACAATTTGGTCCATGAACTCGCCCCCTCATCTTCTTCGTCTTCTTCAGGAGATGATGAACGCGATATATATATATATATATATATATATATATATATATATATATATATATATATACTAGGCACAGCGGGATGAAGGAGTCCTGTAATTCATTGTTGAGCGTCCATCTACCATTAAGACGTATCGAGCTTCCTTCAGACAATCAAAAACATGCGCTCGAACTCAGCAAAGATGGACTACAGGCGGGGTCTAGCTGATGGGTCATAAGCACTTCATCGAACCAACGTTCAGCCGGCCTCATTACCTGCAGTGCGGCCTTGTCAATGCGGTGTTACCAAACGGGCTGCAATGTTTGTCACTCACGTATGCAAGTTTTGTTTAGTTACTTCGCAATCAAGTCGAGAAGGTAATTTACCTATTTCCGGTTTTGTTATCTGGTTGTGCCGATGGTACACCATAGTTATCATTGCAGAAACCTACACACACAATCATAATTAGAACTATGTGACAGTTACAGGCCGCAAAACAGTGTATTCCTTACGTACATCTGGCCCTCGGGGTCCGGCGTCGGCGAAACCAGGAGCACCTTTTGGTCCTCTCGATCCGGGTTCACCTTTCAGGCCATCCCGCCCTGGAAGGCCGTTTGCACCTGGCAGGCCGTCGAGACCCTGGGTTTGGGGGGGGTAACGAGCACAAAATAACAGTGGTAAGCTCAGTTACGATCTCATTTTAAATAAAAAGGGCGCACTTGCGGTTGATGAATGTTGTACAAAGACACTTCAACCTGAATTCTGTTAATGTAGCGAAAGTGCACCGTCCTATGAGGCAGCCAAAGGCGACTGATGACACTTTTGAGAAGCTTGGTTTTACGGAACTGATTTTTTTGACAAACTCGCGGCTACCACCGTTTAAAATACACTTACGTTAACGCTCAAGTACAAATGGCCCAAAAATGATTGGTTAACATGTCCGGTTCTTCTTCCAAGATTTCGAGTGTAGCTTGGTTGTCACAAACTATATATCCTTTTAGTCGGAGCATTTAAAACATTATATACTCGTTATTTTTTTAGGACGTCTTAAACGCTTAAATTCCTGATTATATTTTATGAAAATTTGTAGAACGGAGAAATTTATTAAAAAATGACTGCAATGGTGTTAAACTTTTCGGTGATTAATAAGAACCACCCTGGTAACTTTCAGTATCTTATTTGATGGGAAGCGAGGAATTTCAATTAAAAAATATCACCAAAAGACCCGAAAATGCACACGCAGAAAGTGCACCGTGATGATTTTTGTGCAGTTCTGTATTTAGAAAATTTAAGAAAATTTAAGAAAATTTTAAAATCCTTACCCTCTGACCTGGACAACCGGTGGTGCCTTTTTCGCCCTTTGGTCCTCTCAATCCAGGATGTCCCTAAAAAACAGTGGAGCTTGTACGTGAGAACCAGATCATTAGTACGCATTCGAATACACAAGGAATAGAAAGAATGCATTAATGGCTTACAACCACTGCGGCTTGCAGTCTGCTGCAGAAACTGTTAGTCGATTTACTGTGGATTACTAAGTGGTGCAATTCGCAGTGTCGGGAAGCAAGCACTCATAGTGTTTGTGAACCACATTTGACCTGGGGTTAAATCAGAAAATTTAAAAAAATAAAAAGTAACAAAACTAGCAGGCCAAGCTCGAGACGAATAAAAGCAGTTTTCAAGGTGGGTGGAAACAAAGACCGACCTTTGCACATTTCTAACCGATGATGCATGAGCAGAGATGATCCCATGATTCTGCTATTCACAGCATCATTCAACTTTTATAGCATTCAAAACTATCACTGCAGACAGTTCTTTGGAGAGCAGTTCTGTCCAGTTAATTCGAGCCGGGGAACAGGGGTACGAGAACTGCAGAAGCATATACTGTCTTTTTTAATTAAATTAGAACTTTATCTGCAAAGACTTTGTCATCATTTTTGATTGAATTCACATACTTTAGTTTTACTGGCGTAGTCTGACGATGTCCATCGTATGCTCGTCACAAGGGTGGTGCAGGGACGGTGCCCTGTGCAAAAATTAGTTTTAAAGTGATACTAGACTTTGCACTGCATCTACCGCACTCTCTCAGATAAGGCCTGTTACATGCGATGGCAGGGCGAGGTGTGGCATGAGCCTACACATATGTGCACACTCATGTTTGGCATTTGTTATGGGGGCACGCAAACGCATACACACAATTTGGCGTTTTTATGTAGTTTTTGTACCATCTGATGCGGATTTCCACTGACTAGCCAATAACGCTTCTGAAACCTTAAGAGACACCTTTTTATCTTTTTGGAGTCGGAAATCCAACGGTTTAAATAAGCGGAGAACCACTTAAATACATGACCTGCTAGCTAGCTGATGACTAGCAGAATATTACGCCTGCAAATGGTCATAAGGAACGACAGTTTAAGTTACTCACCATAAATCCATGGACACCAGGGTAGCCAGGAGAGCCTTGAATTCCCTAAAATAAAATTTTAAAACCACTTTTAGTTAGATTGAAATCACAGCTTCGTTAAACTATATAAGAGGACCTATGAGTCCAGACCTGTGAGTCTGGACTCTCCATGGAAATTCCATGAGCGTAGAATCTAGGGAGTCATGAGTTAAAACAAAATTTGACTCAGTTTGTGACAACATAGTGAGTTTTGCAGTCCGCTGATGAAGAGAAATCCTTATAAATTTAGTTGATGTAAATTTTGCACTGACATTAGTGTACAGCAGGCTTTCCACAGTACGATCTGATCACGCGTACGTTTAGTGAACTCTCTTAACGCAAATAAAATGATTAGGCAAAGTGTTTTTACTCCGAAAAGTCAGAAATGGCCATTCCGGACTTCCTTGTCTTTGTCGGTTCCACCTTATCAACATTTGCTACACGTCGCTATGCGACCGCCTGCGAGGGCTCTAGTCTGAGCTCAGGGCACAACGGAACATACATGTTCCTTAAGCAGATCGGTGAGCCCCACACTATCATATATATATATATATATATATATATCATATATATATATATATATATATATATATATATAGATATACATACGATAGCTACAGAAGTGGTTACTGCATTGCTGCACATTTTAACCACCTTAATCTCTTTAGGAAGTTACCAGAGGCCATCTCTAAAAGTACAATTCCACAACACTGCCTCAAAATCTCATGAGACGGAAGAATATTTAGCATATGTGGCCATCTCAAATGAAACCTTCATTTGTAGGAAGAGGCAAGGGGAATGTTGTTATTAAGAAACTGAATGTTCAAAGGAAACCCTTAATGGTTCAATGGTTAGAGCGTTAGGCCTTTGAACAACAGGTCGCGGGTTCAAATCTCGGGTGGTGAAAAATCTAGGCTTGTGTATGGCTGGCTTATGACAGCTAATGAATCAAATTTGGCCATTTAAGTCTCCCTCGTCTTTGACAGCAGTCTTCTATTTCCAAGCGGTCGGAAATTGCACATTCCACAAAGGTAAGGGGAATGAGAATAAGGTAAAAATTCATAAAAAACAAATGCAATACGTTTCAGACATTTCCTTGGCGTGAATGCCGTAAGAAGGAGGGAGACGTATTTATGCTACAAACGAGTGTGGACATCAGTTGGTATTTTTGGCAAAAGCAGGCGCTATTGAATGTTTAGCTTTCGCTGACTATCCTGTGTAGGTGCTGACCTTTCAGAGTTTGTGGCCATTTTGTGCGAATGAACGTTCATCATTCATTCGAGTCTAGCAGTCGGCATTGGATACCTTGCAGTAAATTGTGTGTGTGGTAAATATTCCGTTCACAAGCAACTTTAAGACTAAAAAAACAAACCTTTCCGAGTACTGTGCTCCAGTACATCACTTCTGTTAAAAGTATAGTCGGTGTCAACAGAACTGGATTTTGGTTTTACAGATCTCTTGCAAAAATCTAGATCGCACAGTCAAACTGATCATTAACCCGACAATAGACGTGTGTATGTCAGCTGCTGAAGTCTCATCCCCAGTGTTGAGGAAACGTTCGATGCTGTCGACAGGCGCACACCACAAGCAACCGACCGTTCAACCGTCAAGTTCGGTGATGTCCACTGTGTGTTCAAGAGCATGATTTTGCAGGGACGGTGAATTGCGCGTTAATTTCACTAGGGATAGTGAAAGTAAACTTGCGCAGCGTCTACCACCAGAGACGTGAGAGGGCGCGGGTGCTTGGCGTGGCCGGAGCCACCACTAAGCGTGCCGTCACACCTGGCTCGGATCCCAGCTGAGTGGGGAGTGCCATAAGGGCCACATGAAGAAGGAGCCGTTGCAATCAGACTCTCAGTTCACCAGTCAGCCACTCCACACCAACACACACTAGGGATGACCACGTGCTCCGAGTAATTCCGTCTGTTCGCAACCTTCCAAAATACAGCTTTTAGTGCACTGTGATAGATTCAAGTGCTTTAGGTTGTGGAACATGGGCTGAGCCGTCACGTTCTCTCACTCCGTGTCATTCCCATCACACGTGCAACCAATGCAGCACTGTCAGTAGACTTACAGGAATAAGAAATTGGTGAACAGGGCGGCGATTTACAACAACATAGACCGACGTAATGCCATTACCTCCTACCTTGCTTAACCATACTCCTGTCCACCCTCTGGCACCAGAAACGCGAACAGATGCGCACGTACACAGCGCAGATCGGGTCTATCACATGGAAGTTCATCCATACTCCCACCAACTAGGACTCTCAATCGCTGCAGATTGGTTATTTACTCAATCAGGACAGGGGGCACCCAGCGGGTTTCCAAAGCAAAATAGTCCTTAATTTCTTACCGAGGACACGGACAGGCAACTATCTGCCGTACTCAATCAATCAATCAATTATATAAAATTCCAGATCAGACTTGAAAAAGATGCGTCCCGGGATAATTTACTCGCAATTCGTGCGTTAACTTCCCCGGATATTAAAGAAGGCAGCATTGCGATTGGAGTTAAACTAACAGAAAAACTCACTGGAAGACCGGAAGACCAACTGATGAGCACAACCCCTCGAAAAACGTTCTGCAATGGCACAAGATCAGCGAAGAAGGTCTGTCTGGGCTTTTAGCCAGTACTTGGGCTGCCAGTATGGTAAATCTTCAGTAGCATGACGGGAAATTGTGGGCCAATTCTGCCCTCATTCAGCCATTTGTAACCACCCAGGGCGCGCCAAGAGAGAACCTTTATTAGCTGCCTTGTCGCGTGGCATTTTTGCCAGACGCAGATCGGGTAAGATCAGTTCATTATATTGGAGAAACATAAGCAAGACCTGCTGTAAATTACTAGAAGCAGCAAGTATTTAGGGACTGCATGCTTGCTTGATACATCGATGCAGTCTGGTTTGAAGACTTTCGAAACGTCGTGCAAAGATTGCCTCTTAGTTTACTTTAAAGGTTGATAAATTCGGCCGTAATTTTGGGCTTGAATGTTTCTAGAGTTTGCATACACACAGAAATGGCTGATTCATTACAGCTGTCCGTTTTTTCTCCTTTGGCAGTCTTATCGGCTGGAGATGTCCTCCAAAATATTAACCCACTACTAAAGAGAAGGACAGAGTAAGAGCTTACCAATGAGCAGGTTTCAAAGCCAACTTTAGTGGGACACAGTTTGGTCACTTAAATATGAGAACGCTGGCAGTTCTCCCCAATTCCAAGAATGGAGTAACTGGGATTAAAGCCAATGAGCCAATGGCCCGTTTTCTTGAGAGCTGTGGTTGGGAATATAAATGATGATGTAGGTACGTGTAAAGACCCCTTTAGGCTCAATTTAGAGCCCTTGCAGGCGATCGCATGGCCCTTGTCACGACGGAGGTCGTTCGAATCAATAAAAACAATATTTTTATTACAAATCCCTCGTGCACGATCCTTGGAATTGGGTATGACTGGCTGATGAATCGTCGAAAGCCAGAAATGGCCATTCCGGTCTACCTTATCTTTGTATGTAGTCAATTAGTTGCCTACCAGGGGTAATGCGACTACCTGAGAGATATCTAGATTGAAACTCAAGGCACAACGGGCCAAATATCCCCCATGAACTAGTCATTTAGCGTCATTGCATCTTAGCTTCAGCAAAGATTGCAGTGGCTCTGCGCAAAAGTGTTCATAGCGCTAATATAAGTGGAGAGCAGGTTTTATTGTTTGGTAAAACTTTCCAAAACCGATGGGGATTGATTGTTTGCATGATAAATTTTACGCATCGTTAAGCCTAACTAAATGAAAGAAGCCCATGTGCAAATTTTAATTAGTGCCTTAATCGAACTGTAAACGTTTATGTTTTATATAATTGGGTAGCAGAAGAGAGGGTATTTAGACGACTGACGTCGATTAAGGTTACACCAGGACCACGCGATGGCAGACGTTGGTATCCTACGCCTCATGCACTCATATTTTAGCTAACCTATAAGAGTACGTTTTCACCATAAACAAATAAGCTGTTCAGCTAATCGTTTTTTTCAAACATGACTGCATGAAGATGGTTCTTCGTTGTTCACACAAGTTGTTACTCGCATCTGGATCTCGCTGAACGACTAGCGACTGAGTTGAGAGTCACTGGCATTCGTACAGGACCTTCGATTTCCGCGAGCATCTGATAAATAGCAAGAGTTATTTTGTTAAAATCAGCATTAAGGTCACATTAGCACAAAGAAATGTTGTAATGGTCGATTCAGTTAGTCAAAATATAGTGCCTCACCGCATTTCTCCTGATTCAGGTGGTACCGCCGTTCACAATGAAGTCAGAAACGAAATTTTCTTTCGATTTGAAGTTAATTACTGAAACAGACTTGAAATATTTATAGTCATTCAGCCTGGTCCCTTGATATTTAGTTCAAGTCAGTATGCTAGATTTTGAACAAACCTCTTGCTATCCGCCTGCAAAAACAACACTCTCTAAAGGGCGCCTACGTACGTGGCATGCATTTTTTCATTGATTTTGAAGCCTTTATAAATTCGAATCTATTTTATAGAGAGCATATACGAAAAAGCCCTTATTGTTCTCATGAAGCCACGTGCCTCTTCTACCAATTGTATGTCTGTATCTTTCGCTTGTAAAAAAATTTCCAAAGTGAGACTAAATTGTTAATCCTATATTTTGGATAATAAAAATGCTGTATGCATTCCGTTTAAAACAACCCCAATTCCTCTAGTCTAAGAGGAAGGCAACGTAAAGAGATAATAAACCTTTCCATGAGTTGTGGACCATATTGGATAAATATACAGATACGATATTTTATGATTTTACCTTTCGAAGTAAAAAAGCAAAATTATAAACTTCTTTAAACCGCAAGATCCTCTTTTTCAGGCAAATAATTTTAGAAAGACGCATTTTGTGGCTCAAAGAGTTTACGAAAAAAATCGTTTGAAGCATGTTTCCTATAAAATATATTTGCTTTTCTATGTGCCTCGACAATCATTGGGGAAAATTCATATTGCATAAGTAGTCATATTTTAAAGAGCTTCGATTCGCAGACGACTGAACGGTCAGTATTCAAAAGCCGACACCCAGAAGTGATAGAATTATCTGGATACTAATCTGTACGTTATTACATAATGCGACTGTATTTAATTAATTTTTTTACAGCCTAAAGCA
This sequence comes from Schistocephalus solidus, assembly GCA_017591395.1. NCBI lineage: Eukaryota > Metazoa > Platyhelminthes > Cestoda > Diphyllobothriidea > Diphyllobothriidae > Schistocephalus > Schistocephalus solidus. The sequence goes on along the minus strand of WEDG01002663.1, from coordinate 30,271 downwards.
CGTTTCAGAATTTCGGTTAACATTTAATGAGACGATAAATCTGCTGTGCTTGATGCATTTATAAATCTCTAGGTTCATAGTTATTCCAGTACTTTGTATGAGTAAGTATTACTCATGCTTATTAAATTAATTAATTAATTGCATATGTAAGCACGGTCTTGTTCAGAAATGCAGAGAGAGTATTGTGCCTTAAGTTTCCGCTATATAATTTTGCAAGCGTTTTTAACAGGATAAATTTACACAAGGAATAAGTTGTGCCAGAAGCAAAAATTAATAGTATAGCCATATGGCTAAATCAATTTTAACAAAAATACGCAAATATATTGAGCAATTAAATCGAAAGTTTCGGATTACAATTAAGTGAGTAGGAACTGCCTTGTTAAAATTGTTTTATTATTGAGGAAAATAGTTGCTCATTCTTCATGTAAAAAATCAGATAAAATGATTATTACATCTCTTGTTTAATTACGTGAATTAAGAACCTGCGGGGATATTGCTATATTATTAAGGTAGTCAAATAAGATGCAAAAATCAGAATTTCCTATAAAAATTATAATTGGTTTTTTTCGGCAGATGAGCAGGATGGAGATGTTATTCGCAAGGTTCCAAATAGGTCAGCCTGGCTTTAACAAGTAAATCTCTATCTCACCAACCTACTAGAAGATTAGCTCTGAACTTCATCGTCCGACTTATTTCGTCGGTGTCCCTGAATCGTGTCAATTATGGGGAATGATTTACTGCGCTCCTTTGCGAAACCGGACCTAACAACCCATTTTTGGAATCCTACGTGAAATGCTAGCTTGGTATATGAAAACCACATTATCGCGTGCAATGAACAACTCTCAGAATGGCCTGCTAATGAAAACTAGCTAAAGTCGAGGAATTTGCTCTCAAACCAGAAACGAACGGCTAATTATTTGCTCTTCTTGGACGTCTTAAGCGTCTGTGGAGACATTATATCATTTCCTTGCCGGTTGAACCTAAAGCTCCGAAAGCGGCCAAATTTTCTGACTTAAGCATGGCACTTTTTCAAATCGAAAACGATTGTGTCTTTTTTCCATCATTGTATGCATTCGGACAGATCACTCAAACTGTCAATTTCATCAAAAGCGTGTTAAGTAGATTCAATTGTCACACATGTTACAGATAAAATACATAATCTAGTTTGTTTGAAGTGATCTCAACATAAGTTTGAGAAATATGCAAACCATTCACTTACCGGTTCTCCTTTCCGACCTTGCAGTCCTTGATTACCTGAGAATCCCCGATCACCTGGGTCCCCCACTCCGCCAAAGGGCCCCAGATTCACCTGGTGGACCCATTAGCCCACTTGGTCCAATACCACCAGGGACCCCCTTTCAAAGAAAAAACAATCCGGATGGTGAAAAGATCATTTGTCTGCTTAAAGAGTAACTGACTGTAAAGATTAATTGCAGAAACGGATTGAAATTATGGAAACATTTTAAAGCTTGTTCCATTTTTTTTAAAACTGAGCTTATCCAACAACGTTGAAATATTAAAAGGGAAAACCGTTATTTCGTATAGAATCCAAAAAGTAAGTTCACGGAAAAAGTTCAGAAGAAGAAGCTGTGATCGCTGAAACACGAGGTGCAATGACTTCATGCCTACATTGTGGGTGCTGTGATTTTTTTTGAGTGTAGAAAGTGCGCGGGTCAAGGTGTAAAGCAGTCATGGTGACGAATGCTCACGTTTAAAGCAAGTAAAACTGCCGAGTATTCCTCACTCCAAGAATTGGCAATGAAGATATAAATCATGAATATTAAAAGGGTTCTAGGCCAACAACAAATCATTGAATAAACCTTGATCAACAGTGATGAACAGGGGAACTGCTGGTGATCGTAAGCCTGCGGTTGTCTTAAACCTGCACCCTATAAATGCTACGCATCTTTTACACCTATTATCATTTCCTCGTGACACTGTTACTTATGAGTGCAAGTGAGATATCGAAACGCGAGGCAAATAAACGCCGTGTTCCGTCACTTGCATCTACCTCTTCTTCTGAATTATTCTGTAATTTTTCCGTATACGATTTTAAATGTTCTTAAGTGTTAGGTGGGAGATGGGAGTTACTTTTAGCCGTTGCAAAAGCGTCATTTGTTTAGCCATTAACTTCACAGTGCGAAAACGGTGGCGCGTAAGCTGACATATCTCTATCGAAAGTTATTTTTTAACGACTGCCACTGTTATAATCGCCTTTCCGCAGAGCTCGAAAGTTCACAATAATAAAAAAATTATTTCATTGGTTCATCAGCCTTTTTCTTCTTCCTTGCTCAGAAATTTCACCTTTTTTCCTGGGGTGAACTGAAGTTAATCCGGTAAACACTAGACGGAAGCCATTTTCTCATAAACTGACCAAAGGGTTTTGTGTTTGAAGACAACGACTTTCAGATGTTAAACCCTGTTATATAAGAGACAAACAGAAACCTTTTTCTATGCTTACCCAAACCGCATGCTACCAGTTGCGTTGTAAAATTTCATATATGGCTAGTTACCTTGAATGCATTTCGAAGATTAAACACCCTGCTTCTCCTCGTGGCTGTGGCTTTGCCAGCAGGCCAACAGCAATTGCGGCGACTTGCGAGTGAAGTAGATTATAATAAGTGTAGACTTGCGCTGTATCTAACGCACTCTCTTTCCCTTCCCAATTGGGGCAAGGTGGCATGACCAAGTGAAGAAGACCGAAGATGGGAGGGGGCACAGGTGGCTCGGCGTGGCTGGAGTCACGAGTGCGAGTGCCATAAAGGCCACATTCAGAAGGAGCCATTGCAGCCTGTCTCCCCGTCCGCCAAGCATTCACTCCACAAAAACACATACTGGGCTGACACCGTGATCCGATTTACCTCGTCAGTTTGCAGCCTTCCAAGTCACGGCTTTTAACGCACCGTTATAGGTTCAAGCGCGCCAAATTGTTTTTAGTGAGATAAATGCGCTGGGCCGTCTACCTCATTCTTCTCACCACCCCCCACTATCAGATCACCGGCCGAGCCTGTCAGTTGTCTGATGCGGAAGTGGGCGAAGCTGCTGGTGACCTCCTCTACGCGTACTACGTACACGACCTGAAACCATCAAACATAAGTATCGGGATTGTACACAACAGGGGGTTCAAAGGCTCACATATCCGTCATGTCTGATGGGCACATTCTAAGTTGTTAATATTTCACTGGAACAGTTTGCGCTGCGGAGAACTGTAATTGATAACCGTAATTGTGAAAAAGTTGCGATTTTCAAAACATCAGAGACGACTTAAAGTTATCAAACTGGTCTACTGGGTAAGAATTGGAATTATAAGAACGACTTTGAATGCTAAAACAAGAAGGTATGTCGAGGCTTAGTGGTCACCCGAGTTATTTCGTCAGTCGGTTATCATCCACGCCACGGGCTTTAGTGCACCATTATAGCTTCAAATGCGTCAGATTGTTTGTAGAGGGGAAAGTAAGGAACCATCAACCTCACTCTCTGTTCCAATTCTCAGGTCACAGTCAACGTCCAAGCAGGTCAGTGGACTGGGGTGGGGAATGGGTGCAGCTACTGATGACCTCGTTTACGCGTACTACGTACACGACGTGGTCCCCAAACAAAAACACGTGGATTTTGCACAAAAGGGGTTTGAGTAGCTCATATCTTACATCTGTGTGAATGCCAGAAGTCACGTTAAGAAGAAGCCCTTGAAGTCTAACTATCAGACAACACTTTTTGTTTCGATGCTTTATCCTGCTAGTTACACCAGTGCAGAAGTCGGCAAGTAAACGCTAATTTGCACAAATGTGTGCTGTCGGTCGCCTGCCTATTTTATTCCCGAAAGCTCCAAAGTGCAATAAAAAACAAACTAATTTTAAAGTTTCAAGACACCTTTCAAATTGTGGACACTTAAAGGACAGTCAGATTATTGATGCGTTGAGGTCAGATGGTGTAATTGGGCATTATATCACCGTCTTATTAATAAATTTCCAACATATCAGTAAGTAATCTTTTAATTTTGGAAGTCTACTGTTTTTTTTTTCATCAAATTTGTGGAATTTGTAGATCTCCACAATCTCGAATGCATAAAAAGTTGCATATTTTGGTATTTTAGAAACAGAATGTCAACTGTCCATCAAATGAGCCAAACATTTCAATAATTACTGTTGTCATGTTATCCTGGGTCATTAAAAATCGTGATCTAGTTCAGAAGATGGTGTTGGTTATTTGTTTTTTTTTTAATTTCTCGTTTTTTTGTGTTTGAAAGAAACCAACATTGACAGATGGGTAGATAACATACCTGATAACCCTTTATACCGACGCATTGGCACTGGTCAGGCGTACATATTCGTTGACAGCGGAACGGATCTGCAGCATTCTGCTGGAAAGGTTCAAAATAAGCGATGACTCAACTTAGATATTTTACACAAAATCTTCGAACTCTGTCTCTTGGTGGCAGGGCATATAGTGTGTTCAATTCTCAGAGTCACTGATGTTGTGCTAAACAAATACCGGTGGCCTGAAATACCTTATATGTGCAGTTTTCCGATGTTGTCTTTAAATGCACGTTTCGAAATTAAAACAAAGGCTAACATCTTATAAAGAATGGCTGTTTAAAATTGTCCTGCGAGAAGACTTTTATCTCTGCCATTCTGCTCGCTTCATATTTTTTAAACCGCCTTAACAAGGGTTCTGATTAAAACATTGAAAATTATTCACTAATGATACCTGTACCTTCAGGATTTTCACGGAATGCCGATAAGTTACAGAATGAAAGAAAAATGATAAATATTAGTTAAATAATCATCTCACACAGTAAACTTACAGCTGAAACATCTTGAGTGATAAGTAAAGTTGATATTAAGAGAATGCAAATCCAGACTGGGCCTCCGAGATAAAATCTGTAAACCAGAAAGAAAATTCAAAAACTAACTCAAAGGAATGTTCGCAAAATTATCGTCAAAAATAATTTCTTTTTATAAACTATGTTTTTGAGCATTTTTAGACTAACTGATAAAAACAGTTCTTTTCTTAAAGATAGTAAAAATGTCTAAAATGTTTGAAAATTTTTAATGTATTGTTTGCAATAAGTGTGGAAAGCTCTAAGTCACGGAATACTTTGAGGCATAACTATTAAGAAGAAACTAAATGTGCTGAGATTTTCCCCAATTAATAAAGCAACACTTGCCAGAAAAATATGCCAGATTATTGACTGCAGCATAAATGCACGAAATAATTTATCACCCGTGCATTACAGATTCTTTTGTGTTTCTATAAGCTATAAGCATGCTTTTCGAATCCAATGATTTTTAACCACATAATTATGGAGTTTTCTAGCACAATTTCAAAAAGCATTACTGACCTTCTTGCATGTAATACATTTGGAGATTTCTCCGCTATGTAAAAAATCCCCAGACACAAAACGGCTAACAGCCAACTGATGATACCTAAAAATGTTCAATTACTTTTGACCAAGAATGTTAAAATGTAAGACTTGTCAAAATTCAATTAAAAGGAATGCAATGAACGCTGTTATAAGTACAATAACATCTATTGGATTAATGCCGAAAGAAAATGCGCATAAATCCATCGATCGTGGTTGAGTGCAGAAATTCCGGATGAAATCAAAAGCACATTGTTTCGTTCAGTTTTTATAAAGTAAGTGAAAAATATCATTTTGAAACGGAGCCACAAATACCTTTGATTGTTTTTGTTAATTTATGCAGGATTTAATGCGGGACAAAAAATATTCAAATTTTGAGTTACACTTATTTCCTGCATAATATCGACGCTGCAATTTTCAATTGCTAACTAAATAGGATTGTATGTTTCTTAAAACATTAGTTTCTGTCTTCCAAAATTGTCATCATATACGTAAGAATTAAGCTCATCTTTGTGAAAGGACAATTTGGAAAACCCTCATAAGTCTGCTCCAATTTACACCAGCTCAGCTATCCTAAATCTAACAAAAAACTTCTTTCTTTTGGTGAAAAATTGGCTTTCGGAATTGATTTATTTTACTTGCTCATTCGATCCCTTCGTTTAAGGTACCTAACGTAGAATGTAGCAAGAACACACCGATTGCTTTAAATTTTCTAATTTCCAAGCTGAGATGTGATTTTATGTACTATATTTGAGATCCTGACCAGGTACTTTGCGCAGTTTCGATTGGAAAAATTGAGTCCTCTACCACACAATGCTCAGATCGAGTGAGCAAAGCCTTTAAAGATACCAATACGTGCAGCAGATTTTTTTAAAAGCCTGCGATGCACTCAATTGAATTTAAATTCAGCAAACACAATTTTTTGGGGAACAAAAATACACATGACTTCGTTTCAGTACGAACTTGTTTTTCGGTGTGATATGATTCATTCGCGCTACCTCACGTCACACAGTAAATTAAAAATGACCACGGGTAGAGGAAAAAAGTACAGGGCTTCTTGAAAATTAGTTGAGCCTGCTTTATCATTTTTAAATAAACTCTTTTTATTGATCATTTAGCTTTTATACTCTTGTTCGTTGCCATTTGCTCTATTTTTCTGATCTTTTTCTGTTTTCTTTTCAGCCGCAACAAATGTTAAACGTAATTCATTTGCAGTATTTATTATTTCAAAAATAGATGGAGTTGCATACAGCAGATTGTCTTAATCATTAAATGTCCTCCTCTTAATTAAAGTTGGTAGAATGGCACACATTTTTAGTTGTTAATTGTGTTTTTGTGTACTGATTTGAGGCACAAAATGCTGTTACCTAAGGAAGAGTTCAATTCAGGTCTGCCTACTGAAAACAAAACTAGATAAAATGGGGCCAAAATCTGACGTTTCTTGATTTCGATGAGTTTTCTTATGTTTTTGCACCTTCTGGACAACATATTGTTGTAAATGTGCATTAGACTATACAAATACTAACATAAACTAGACAATATTTGAAAATCTCTCTTCTGAAAACGGATAATGTTTTCTTGCGTTCACGAACATCTTGTAAATAGAGAGAGAGGAGAAATTGCATTTTGCCGGGAAATAAAGAACGGATTTAGTTTCAAATAATTCGGTTTTGCGAATTTATGACATCTCATGCCATAAAACAACGTAATCAAATTGTGTGATTATATTACGTTTTACGACACCGATAATTGGGACTGCAAAAAAGCATTTATACGAAAAACCAACACATGCCATCATTTTTCTCTGTCACGCCGTACGCGAAAGATGTCCAGATAGTATCCATCTGCAGTTAACCATTAATGAATACTGGAAATTGAAACGGAAAGGGCAGACGATTGAAATTTGTTCGGAAAATCTGTATATATTCAGCCACTCGGTTGTGCATTTGCAATCTTAAAACTGGGTCAAAAATAAAGCACGCATAGCGAAAAGCGTTCCAATACAAAGAAATAAGTAAGTTCTTTCATTTTCAGCAGACATGTTATCCCTTTTTTTAAGCGTAATCGAAAAACCAGTCAAACGTTGTCATTTTTTTCTTGACTTAATCTTTGAAAACGGCTGAATATGCAGATATTCACCCATGAAATATCCAATCAAAGTGTTTTTTAAAGCGGTAACTTATTATGAGTGTTTTCTAAATTGGCCTTAGTCATATGATTGCCGAATTATTTTATTGGCTCTTATTCTTCATGTCAACGAGTTTTCATGTTTGGATGGGTCTACAAATATGACACAAACGGCTGACTTAGAACTCACTATTTTGGTAAATGCCCGTAAGAAATATCTTATTGTGAATATTTTGATAAGCGCATACAACAGAATCTTCATTTATGGGCAAAAGACATAAAACACAGTAAAAAGTAAAGTATTTACCGCCACTTTAACAATTATCTAAAACTGATCGTAATCTAACAACTGGAGAAACTGAACGAATTGAAAGTCCTTTTAATGGTACGTTCACAAATTCCTCTAACAATTTTCTTTAAATTTATTAGTCCTTGCCTGGCCTATGAGCATAACAGTTTATGCAATATGTTATTCATGTGACTTGCATGCCATTGCAATCATATGCAATTCTGTTTGCCTTATTCAAACGTATCTTTAACAATGTAAAAACCGGAAAAGAAACCGCCAATTCTCGTGAAACCGTGTTGGAATATATACTTGAAATTTAGGTAACGTCTATACTTTCCATTGCCCTTAACCTGGAAGACTTATGCCATTGTATATACTCTAAAGGACTATTTTCAAACGTTCTTCTACCTTTGGTGTTTTATTTACTTGTTTTTTACATGGAAAATCATTTTGTACATTTAGAACTTCAAGTTAAATGTCTAACACGATTTTTCCTGTTTTCGGAATTCGCAACTTTTCTACAAAAATTAATCTTTCTAAACAACATTATATTAATTTTTCAACCATAGTATACCTTCTTTTACATAAACACTCGTTTATTTACTCTCGTTAATTTTTGGGGACGCAATGTGGGCTGATTTTACACAACGTAACCTACCTCATGAAATCGGATAGTCAATTGACTGTTCCGAAGGATTAAATTACCCGGGAGCCTCTTAAACTCCTTATCTCTACCGCCACTTTAATTACGCTGACAAAAGAGAAGAAGCAAAGAGATACATCAGTAAATTTCCCAGAGTGAATGTAAGCATATGCTTGACAGCAAAAGGAAAGTTACTGAGGCACCAGGTCTCTGACCGGGATTCAGCAAACCGTCCTGTTTTCTGACTGACCACATTATTCACCCGGACGCACATCTCCTTTTATTAATATCCGGTAATCTGGGCTTTTAATTACAAAGAGAAAAAAGTAGTTGAATATCTGTCTTCGCACAACCTGCAGGTTTTTGCACAATTATAACACCTAAAATCTTGTTCTTCGCTCAAATTTTGACAAAATTCAATCAGTTCAGATGTTTAAACGGGAGGTTGAAACCCAGATTGTCATTCAAGGTTTGTTCCTCGGCATCAGTGAAGCATATACCAGCACAAAATTGGCTACTACATCCTCCGCCCTTAGTAATAATCTCAAACACTCCATAGTTAAATTGAAAAAATATTTGGCGTAAGGCAGACTGACAACAGAGATTGGGTAAGATTGCCATGTTTTAATAATCAGAGAGAATTGCATATGGTTTTCTGGCAACGCAAAATTGCCTGGAAATGACTGTTTCTATAGACCCTTAGTTTAGTTCGGTAATCTGAATTGCATTGTTACTGGACGCTATGTGGCTCACCTTGATAGCACTGAGGCACACTCGGGGTCATTAATTACAGCTTTATTTTTTGAAAAAAAGCTTAATCCCGAAAAATCTGGCTAGGTCCCTATTTTTGGACGAACAGCATCCCTTTATCATCTCCTAGGTGAAGCCTACCACCCGGCAGTCAGACCAGTTTGGATACCCATCGACAGGCCGGGCTGGAAATGTCCACATAACGTGCACGGAGAAGGCAGTCCAGAAATGTTTTTCCACCTTTGGCTCATCATATTATGTTTATTTTCCAGCGATTAGCCTACACCATGCACGCTGTCCCTGGCATTTAAACTGGCCTCCCATCGTTGGCACCAGTGGCGAGGCCATTGCTAACTGCTTCTACCACGCGTTTGGCCGGCCAGTCCCTTCCCCGTATGCATCCTGTGCTGACAGACCAAAATGACCTCTCTCTCTCACGCAAACAGCCCTCCGGGTAGGATCAGAAACGCCCTCATGAGGTCAGCGGTTAGGGAGATAAGTCAGTCTGCTGGACAACTGTTTCAGGGCACGTATGTGTGCGAGATTGACGTTGAACGTGGCCAGCGACCTTGCAATCTCCACCGCCGATAAGCTTTTGCACCTTACAATCTCACCGTATGTTCCACCCCCTTCTTTTGACCCGGTTCATACTTGGAACGCACTGGAAGACCGCGGCGAGAGTGGAAATATCCCCAACCGAGGATTGCTTCGCATTCAGCCAAGAAAACGTCCTGTTTTAGCACTCTGTAATTCGACCTGCGTGTGACCTTGTCTTAACTGCCAGTAGCACTGAAGGTAGGCGATGTGCACTGGGCTATGCTTTGAAAATCCATTTTTTCTGAAACACCAAGCAGATGGGAGAAACGTAGCTAAATACGAAACTGATCAACTCTTCAAATAAAAAATCAATACGCCGGAATGCTGCCTTTTTGATAGCTTGATATTTAGCTGAATTAGCCGTATTGATTGAAGGACCTTCAGGGAGGCGGTCTAAAATACATTGTTGAGATAATGGTTAAATAATCACCTGGGAAGTTTATTCTCTGGGCGAACGCCAAGGAAAACCCCGAGAATTCGGCTATTTATAACAATTTTACACCAGAATATTTTTGCAAGTAAGACACAGGAATGAGTGTGAGCAAGCTACTTACTGCCATATATATATATATATTAATTGGAAAATACGCATCCCAAGAAATATATTAAGAAGCAAAGACGTTCTTTGGGAAACAATAGGTAACTTTATTATGTAAATTTTCGACGCTGGTACCCCAGGTCGTCGTCAAACAAGTGGTAGTGTGCAAAAACAGTTCAAATTTAACACGTGCCGAAAACATCGATATCGCTTAGTCAACAATTAGCAGGAATGACTAAGCGATATCGATTTTTTCGGCACGTGTTAAATTTGAACTGTTTTTGCACACTTACTATTTGTCTGACGACGACCTGAAAGTACCAGCATCGAAAAATTTACATAATAAAGTTACCTATTGTTTCCCAAAGAACGTATTTGCTTTCTTAATATATATATATATATATATAAGTAGTGAAAAAGAAGGCATCCCAAGAAATAAATTTGAAATTGAATAAGTTCTATGGGAAATGGAGCTTTATTGTGTAAATTTTCAACACCGGTTCTCCGGGTCGTCGTCATATATATATATATATATATATATATATATATATATATATATATATATATATATATATATATATATATATATTTACAGGAAGCGTTTAATGTAATTATTCCGGATTATTCTAGCTTAGATACGGGCTTTTACCTCTCCTGTCAGCAGGACAAATAATTGTGTATTGGCGCTTTTCTGACTGTTTGTTGGCAGTTTGTGAATATTTTGCGGTAAAACTAAAATATCTGGTAGATTTCAGCTCAAATGGTTATATCACATTTTGGAGCGAGCCTGAGAAAGTCTATTCCAGCGAATTCACTCCAAAGCTCGCGCATTACATTTCTCGGAAATAAAGCAAGACAGGTAGCTTGTTTTACGACAAACGCGGTCTCTGGTTTAGATTTCCATTGGAATCCTGCCTTAACAAGAAATTTACCATCTCAATCACTTGAGTCCTAGTTTGCACAAAGTTTGATAGAAAACTATTTTTGGTAGGAATTATGGCTTTTGGACGCTCAGTATCTCAAAACTTGGCCGACAAACTGACAAACATAGCTCCTAAATGTATGAGCGTTGCGAGGTTGGTATTCAAGTTTAAACTGAATAAAAATAGTAAAATTGTATAAAAAACTTGGTAACTTAAACTGGGTACGACTGAAGTGTTACCTATGCCGAATTTACATTTTAAATGTTTATTCGTGCAAAAAGTACATTCTTCAGCGAAAATACCTGAACAAACTGCAGAAGAAGAAGTTAATGTGCTATGACTATGGCAACCCATAAAATACCTGCAAGTGTGAGTTCATCCACCAGCTATATGGTTGCTGGCAGATCAATTCAAACGGGCGTTATATGCCAATATGTATAACTTGTTGAAAGTTGAATGGAAAATTATCTGTAGTCAAGCAAGTGAACTTACAATTGGTGAGCAGTCGTATGAAATTAAAACCGGGATTCTGAAATACGTCTTTGATTGTGAAAAAATATTTATTGAGGTAAGAATATCAAACTCCGTGCCGGATTAATCCACATTTAAGCGGATACGATTGGAAGCTGGCTTTTTAATGCTTGCCTTTTTTGGTCACCTCAAAAAACTGCAGTAAAACACTAAGCAGTATTCATATCTTTATCGAGTTTCAGCGTAGTTAAAATGTAGGATATATTATACAAAAAATGCAACCGTGAATAGTCTTTTATTTAGTAATTTAGCAGAAAATCACATATACCATAAATGCTATACTCCAAAAATGTATTTTTTGATCGTAAAAATTGTTTTCAATACCCAAATAATTTTCAACTGTTGTGTTGTTGCATTTTTGTTAAGGTTTTTAAGTCTAAAGGCTGTAGGCATTCTATAATGTTCAGAAAATGTTGCACTGAATGGGAAATATATTATATCGTTTGTGAGTGACATTAATATACTAAACGTAAAATATGAGTAGACTGGTGCTTATAGGTCTTGCAGAACCTCAAAATGAAAAATATTTTCAAACCAAATATAAGACTACCTTTAAGATACAAATGTAAGGTGGCGTAATTAGCTGTCAACTGAGTACAAGAGAGCGTATTTGTGTTTTTAACTTTCACTAGAAATAAATATGAACATTTCCTGATATTTAAATTTTCATTTCTTATGGCGTTTAGTTTCTCAGGTTATCAAAAACACTTGCATTAAAAAGCTAGAAATATGTTAAATATCATGCAAATGGCCTTCCTAAGATCATTATGCCAATCTGAATTAAGTAACTCTTCCTAGTCAGAAACGCATTTCACGCATAGTAATTACTGCAGCAATGCCTTTAAAACGTGCAATACGTTTCATTGGGTGATTCTCTGGACATATGCTTTGAAGTGAAGAAATGTGTGGTTTCTTCTAGACTGCATTGTCCATTGTAGGATATAGGCACATGAAGCCCTTCAATACACGTTCACTCTGATTTCTCGACCTGCAAACGTGGTAGGAAGTGAAAATGGTTTTTGAATCCACAGTACACCATGGCAGTCTGGTTTTCTATTGCATAATTTTCCAGGAAACCAAGGTCACGTTACTAGCGTCTCCGCTTAAAAAAAACAGTTTAATTCATTAACTATTCCGTCATTTTTAAAAAAATCTTGAAATTATTATAGTCGATAAAAGTTAGTTTTCAAAACTGCGCAAAATTCTCAACTTGAAGGCAGATTGCACGCTTACAATTCTGCAATTCTGAAACATCTCCCTCTCTGTTTTTAAAATACCTTAAGACATTCTTCATTTGATAGTGTTGCAACACATGTGCGATCATATAAACTATTGAATACATCAGAGCTGTTCGGGAGACTTCACGCAAATTTTGCTAAAACTCCGCCAAAGTGACAGAGTAAGGACGATATCGTCGCCAGAATCAATGCCTCTCTCAGAGAATTTCGAGCATGTGAAGCAACTACGCACCAATCGTGATATAGATCTCGCCACGAAGCTCCCCACATAGCGTGCATCTGTCTGCGGATCAATCAGCAAATCCCTTCCTCATAGAGAGTTTACATCAGATAAGGGTGAGCCGTACACAGGGAGTTGCAGTATTTATACGATTTTGTCACCAAGCTACTGTCAACCTTCTTCCTGGAACTCACATTTTCAGACAACCCTCGGTCCGACGCCATTGCCCACCTGGAAGCATCGAGCTGCAGGCAAAATCCAAACCTGTCTCGACAAACTTTTTCAAGACATGGAAGTTGTTTTTAAACCTTCTATCTTCGCTCCCCATCATCAGGGGAGAAATGGATTAAGCTGTTTTGTACCGTTTAAGCAAGGACCCGTTGTCTGGCGAGATCAACATCGCCCCGAAATACCCCAGAGCAATGGAACTCAGAATTCGCGAACAGTGACCTGGATCCTCTTTGAATTCCAATTGTGAAAGTTTGACCGCTTAAAGTTAAGCCATGTTCACAATTTATAAAGTGGGTGGGGGCAGAAACTCCTTCTGGACACTCAGGTACTAAGCTCCCTAAAATTCTGGAAATGTTTATCATGCCGATGGAAATCGATCTACAATGACGATGACTGATGAACACATTCCAAAACAACTCTTCTCTGAGTACGCCGCAGTGAGCTCTCGCAGAATTTGGAGGGTAAAAACTGTAAGGACAGCAGTTATGTGGCTCATAATTAACAAAGCAAACTATAAAAACACTAGCTCAGGACAGACAGGCATGGCGACCAGCTTCCACTGAAAAGAGGAAATCACGACGAAATAGCAAGCACGCAGTAATCAAATGCTTAAACTGCTAAGTGACCCCTCCTTCTCAACCGCATCATCGCTGAGGCACCCATTGCAATTGCTAGAGCGCTGGCTTCTTCGAACCTATGGAATAGAAGTCAGCGCCATGACCCAAAGAATATCCGACACCACCACCACACATTCAAATCACACACCCGCCTGTTCACTGCCTACTCAGTCATACAATGCAACCGGGGAACTAGATAATAGACCAGCACACAGAACTCGTGTCTATCGTGCTGAACGCGCATCCGTTCATGTGTCTACCGCCCGCCGTGACTGTCTCGTATACGCACATGCGGAAGTAATTGCCAAAATATCCCCACTTATCGCTTATGGTCCCACAAATCTGACATGTTTGATACGTGCACACACCTTTCTAGCTATACCCACGCATATTATACCCATTAAGCACTCTAAAAAGCAGCCAGTAGCGATGTTTACAAAGGTCAACTAATGACGGGTGAAATTTTGCCCTGGCCTGTATGTGCTTGGGGTACGCGAGAGGTGAGGACATTCACACCAGTCAGCGACTGCACCCAGCCAGCTAACGGTCTTGGACAGGGTGTTGATGAATGGGAAGGGAAACGAGAGGGGAGGAGAATTAATTTGAAGGAAAATTAGCGCATTTCGTGATCATAGCAAATCCGAAGCAACTGGGCCCATCACAACGTGCTACCTAGAACGGACTGAAAAGCATTTAGCCGATTGGATGACACGGTCCACCCTCAAAATGTTTGTCTGACTGCAAAGGCTCCTTCTTAATATGCAGGCACTAGGTAGGGACAAAAAGCCCGTCGGAAGACCCCATTCGTTTCCTTGTTAGCTGGGCGCATATGAGAGAGAAGAGCGCGTGAAACCGATCAAATAACGCACCACCAGTTGAGGCTCAAAAGCTTGCCAACCGATGACAGTACACATTTCTACCCAGGGATGAAAGTCATACTCCAATAATTCAATCAGAATAATGGCTTTTATGGCATTCTTACTGTCGCGGTTACTGCGGCCCTCTGGAAATAAAGCCTGAAGCTAAGAAGCAGTGGTAGAGAGGACTGCACCAATCGCTAATAGTGATATAGGTGGAACATTTGGCCCAATATTTGGGGCATTTGACTACTAACCCGCAGGTCGCAGGCTGGAGCGTCAAATATGGCTGATTCTGGGGCTGCTAATGGCTGTCTGATGAGGGCAACAAGCCAGAAATGGCCATTTCAGTCTCCCTTATCCTTGTCGATGAGTTGTGTGTGGAAATCACAGATGACTGAGAAATGTTTTCGGAATCGTACCACTGCCTACCCCACCGTTGCCCGGTCTTTCGTTGTCTTTGGAATTCGGTGGGCTGGATATCAATGGGTGGGAAAAGCGCAGTACAGATTCGCCTCTGTATAAACATGTCCACAGAGAAATCACCATCACGAATTCCTCATAGGATAGTTGTAGACCTTGTACTCCACAATGGCTGAGGTCTGCACATTAGGTCCTCCACATTCCCCCTCGACCTAACAGGCAGCCGCAAAGTGTACTACTTAGGCAGAGCTTCGCTGATCTTTGAATCGCAAAATTATATTTTTACCCCATAGAAGGGACTTGCCTATGAATTAATTAAGAGCGATTGGAGAATCGCGTGGCCTCTACTTCACTCTCGTCTCCTTCATCCACTTGGGCTACGTGTCAGGATACAGTCAAGAAAACCGGGCGATGTTGCTAAGTGGTCCCCTGCACGCACAATGAACCAACTTTTCGTTGACGAATACTCACCACTCGCTAACCACGCGTGCTCATTCCGCTCTATCTTGGGGCTCATTCTCGAGTAACGCCAGCAACCGCACCGGGGCTAGTGATAGTAGAGGCAGACCCAGAATGCCAAAACAACCAATAGAGACTGAACTGGCCATTTCTGGCTCATTAGCTATCATCAGCCACTCATTCCCAACCTCAAGTTCGGCCACACCAGAGGCACGCACCCGCGACCTGTTGATCAGAAGTCCAACACTCTAGCCTCATGAGCCAAAGGCTCGTTGTCTTGCCATTTTGGATCTGACATTTTTATTTTAAAAACACGCAAGGAAACGGATTTAACCATTACTGAGTGGGAGGGCGCATGACGCACTGACCCTCTGTCCTCAAATGAGGACTGCACTATGCCATCAGTTAATAGATTTCGTAACCACGCCTTCAGCACTCAGTGACAATTTAAGAGTGCATAAGATTGTTTAGAATGAGGAATATGGACCAGGTGTGGTGGAGTCAACCTCGCCTTTGTCTCCCTCTTCCAGGCACCACTTCAATGTCTGAGCCGGCCAGTCATCTTATGCGGGAATAAGACACCGGAAACTGGCTTGGCGCCAACCTGTGCCTAGGCTACTCTTCATGTTTATGAATGCTCTGCCAGAATTACGCTTGCCGAGACCGTATCTAGCCCCAGTGTGGGTCTAACGCATCTCCCGCGTAGCGCGTTGTAGGGGTCTCCCACCGTTTTGTATATTTATCCATGCTGAGGATGATAATTAGAAATGAAACACTTAAGGTTAACGATTGACTGGTTAAAGAAGAACAGGCTATCACATCCATTGTAATTGCCTTATTTAAATTTTCTTTAAAAAAACGTATTTTTAGATTTTTCTAACAAAAATTCAAATAATTGGTGTGAATTTGGACGCCTAGTGTTCTATTTTTGCCCTCTCTTCGACCATTGGGAATTTTTTAAACAAACAATCCAGGGAATCTTATTTTATCTTCTGACGCTAGAAAATCTCTCTGCAAAGTTGCTGCTTAAGTTAATTCTACGTTGTGAAGCTAATCATACTTTTGAATTTATAAACCATCGAGCTTACACATAACCTTAATCATCTACAAGAGATCGACATAAGCAATTGTTATTGGCTGACTCTTAAGCGTGCTGAATCACATTAAAATCGATTGCTACAATTGTTCGCTCACTGTGTGCAGAGTTCTTTAATAAACATCTGATTTTAATTTATTTAAAAGTGGGGATAAATATGGAAATTTTCATAGGATTCCATGTTCACAAAGTGCGCCAGAGATTCGAAGTGGTAAGGATAAGCCATCTTAAATGTGACTCCAAAAGGCGATCCACCTTTGGGGAGGAGACCCGAATTTTTAGTGTCGTATAAGGTGACCAAGAAGGTCAGTCAAATTTCATGATTTAAAGTTAAAGTTTTTAAATTATTTGTACATCACCCGATCACTGGAACATACTGTGCGACATCTGGTTGGTAACATTAAAGTTCCCGCACACATGCTTCCAGCCCGTATCTAAACTTTTCACAATGCATGCATATTCAGGACATGCTATCTAAATACAAGGCCGTTCGCTTGAATATTGGTCTCTTACTAGATATTTAATTAACTTTTGACCTGCATAAAGTACATATAATTAGTTTAATTACATCCTTAAGTTTCAAGTTAAGAGAGGATTTTCAATCAAAATATGCATATTTTCAGAGCCGTTTCTCAATATCTTAATGTGATGAATAGACGCAAGCTACACGCAAAATTCCTTCCTTTCTTCAATCTACCCGCCGTGGTGGATAAAGCAATGACTAATTAGCTGACGTGGGTTTGATATGGCAAATGCTAAACCTTCTTAGCTGATTGAATTGGCCATGCAGTCAAAAAATCGTTTTTAAATTCGACTGCTCGTTGAGTACATATGAGCTACCGAATTGACGTTTAATGAATAAAAATCAATTACTCTTAGATAGTTTGTGTACTCACTTCAATTATCCGCTTGGTCAATTCAAGATTCCTAACTGACAGGGCATACCAAAATGGAAATGCACAATGCGGATCATAAAACATTAGAAATTGGCTACTGCATTCGAGCAAAGCGGTAAGCCTGCAGTTGATTGTTAGGTAGTTTTAAAATCGATATTCACGGAAGAAGGAGACAGGGACCAATCTGGAACCACCTACCTAGCTTGACGGAACGGTCTGCCATTCCCTGGAGAACCCCCATCTGGAGTCCCGTGTGGCATGTTTTTGCGCTCTTCAATGAAGGCTGTGTCCCGAACGAACCTGCACCAGTTCCGTGTGTTTGCCTAACCGAGATTAAAGCGCCGGCAAGTAAGATGGCGCCAGCGATGACGCTGTGCAATTTTCTGTGCAATCCGCCCGGCTATAGCTGAGCAACAAATGCGGCCACCACCTTTTGCCGCCGGCACCGTTGCCACCAACAGTGCCAAACTCTGCTAGATGCTGATTGGCCATTCTACCGGCCAATGGGCTTGCGCCGCGTGGGAAGACATGCACCAGTACGCTATGCCGATGCGGTACTTTAATCTTAATCACCGCTCCTAATACCGCCACAGATGCGGTAACGCGTTACCACAGGGGCATTTCGTTTTGAATAGAGTGTGCAAGTGTTCTAAACGGGCAAGTGGGAAGTCAGTGTCCAGAAGCACAGATAAATGAAAGGTACTTGCTGCAGGGCGCGGCGATTCTACCAGTGCTAGGTGTATTCACACAGCTAAAAGTCCGGGACAGGCGAAGGAGAAAGGAGAAGGGGCGTGAACGCCCGAAATCATGCAGTGAAAACGCTTAGTGAACCAGATCACGGATGGTTGCTTGGCAATTATCTGACAAGGTTGTTGTTGTCTTATGGAACACCAACTTTGAAAAGTGCCCCCCGAGTGATTGGTGCATTTGGACCTATTTTTAGTTAACGTGGCTATCAGTAAAAAAAACCGATTTCGATAAACGTATCATTTTTTTAATAAGCGTTGGAAACTGAAGAAAAATGTTGATCCTTTCCAAACAAGGGATCGCGAAATTAAAGAGAAAGATAAAATTTCTTTGACCCACTTGTCAAAAACTCGGCGGCCTCGGTGGGATTCGAAACCACGCCAGCAAAGGGAAGGCTTAAGTACAGCCAACGTTCTAGCCAACTGAACTACGAGGCCCCACCGGGAGCAGTGAGTTTAATCACACTTGGGTCAAGTTACGCGCCCAGCCTGCTGCAACGTATGGAATGCAGCAATTCTGATACAGCAAGCTGACTGCCCAAGCAGGATTTCCTAAGCAATCAATCTAGAATCCACCAGATGACTACCAGGCACAATTAATTAGTAGATGATTTTGGCAGATTTGAATTAATTCCTTTGACCCATTTGTGAAAAACTCGGCGGCCTCGGTGGGATTCGAACCCACGCCAGCAAGGGGAAGGCTTTAGTACAGCCAACGCTCTAGCCAACTGAACGACGAGACCCCACCGGGAGCCGTGAGTTTAATCACATTTGGGTCAAGTTACCCGTCCAGCCTGCTGCAACGTATGGAATACACCAATTCTGATACAGCAAGCTGAATGCCCGAACATGATTTCCTTAGCAATCAATCTAGAATCCACTAGATGACTACCAGGCACAATTAATTAGTAGATGATTTTGGCAGATTTGAATAATTCCTTTGACCCACTTGTGAAAATCTCAGCGGCCTCGGTGGGATTCGAACCCACGCCAGCAAGGGGAAGGCTTTAGTACAGCCAACGGTCTAGCTAACTGAACTACGAGGCCCCACCGGGAGCTGTGAGTTTAATCACACTTGGGCCAAGTTACCCGCCCAGCCTGCTGCAACGTATGGAATCCAGCAATTCTGATACAGCAAGCTGACTGCCCAAGCAGGATTTCCAAAGCAATCAATCTAGAATCCACAAGATGACTACCAGGCACAATTAATTAGTAGAGGATTTTGGCAGATTTGAATAATGTCTTTGACTTATCAATAAGCAGCCTTTGTGTATAACAAGTTCATGCAATAACTGAAATTAAAATGATTAAAATGGAAGAAGCGAATAAATGTAGGCAATTATCGAGAGATTGAAAGAGAAAGCAATACGCTTTATTTTGAAAGTATCAGTTCAATTTTTTCCAGAAAAAAACCTCCATTCAATCTGAATGAAATTCGAACGCAAAAAAGACAGGACCGGAAGAAAACAAAAAATATGTAATAACCGAATGCTACAAATGTCGAGATCATGAACAATCGTCTGGGAATGCGTAGCAAAATGGTGCCGGATTTTCTTCCAAACGGTGAAGGCATCATTTAGAAATGACCTTCTAATTGTAAGTAATATAAACAAAGTGTTGTAAATAGCAGTATCTACTGAGAAAAAGGGTCCAGCTCATGCGAATTCAGGAGAAAAAATGGCATCTCAAATATAAAAGCCACACAAAGTAAATCTGACGCTTCTATTTATCAAGATATGAAATTATATTTGAATAAAATTTCCTTTAAAATCCTCTGGTTTTTGTAAATCGTTTCTGGGTGCAGTCAAGGGTTGGGTATTACAGAGAACCGGTGTTGTTAGGGGGTTAACGGTTGGGACCAGTTGGGGGTACGCCGACCCATCAGCCCATGCACCCATTCCCACCTCAGACAACTAGCTGACTCAGATGGTGGTCTGATTGTGGTGGTGAGAGAGAGAGTGAGGGTCAACGGCTCAGCTCATTTTCCTGCCTATAAACAACCTGACGCACTTGAAAATATCACGGTGCCCTAAAAGCCGTGGGTTGGAAGGTTGCCAACTGACGGGATAACTCGGAGAGTGTGCTCAGCCCAATGTGTGTCTTGTGTGGAGTGACTGACTGGCGGATTGAGAGTCAGGCTGCAATCGCTCCTTCTTAATGTGGCCTTAATGGCACTCCCACTCCGTGGGATCCAAGCCAGGTGTGGTGGTACACCCAGGGGCGGCTCCAGCCGCGCCAGCCACCTGCGCCCTCTCCCATCTCCGGTCTTCTTGACTCTGACTTGACACTGGGCTCAGGTGGGGGATGAGGAGAGAGTGTGGTTGCTGCAGCGCAAGGCTACTATCACTTAAAACTAATTCACGCACAAGGCACCATCCCTGCACCACCTGGTGTGAAACATACGGTGGACCTCGTCGAAATTGACGGTCAAACTGTCACGGTTGGGGCAGTACATCGGGTAATATAAGGGGAATTTGGCTCTTGCAAAATCGCATGTTTTGTTTTTTCTGCTCTTTGAATCTACGAAGTCAATAGTGCGATAGTGCTGCAATAATTTAAAAGACCTCACTGGCGGTTTGACCCTCACAGTCTTCGGTAGAATACTTTTGCTTCAAAATTAGTGTAAATAGGATAACTGTTCTTGCGTGAAACATTCTCGAATCGCACACTTTTCCATCTTCGAGCTCAAAGGAAAACACGAACCACGGGTTTCTGGTTCTCATGGTGCTGTACATAACCCACAGTTACCGGTAACTTTATACTTATCCAAAAGGAACATGACTGACGCTCTCAGGAAGCTGTTAATTTATTGAGAATTTTTTGCACTGCTAGCTCGATCCATACAGTATATTTATTTTGACAAGGTTTGAAAATTGGTCTTAAATATAATTATCAGACACGGACTGCATAGCGAGACAGGATGTGTCAAAGACGTCCACCTGAACAAATCCTTTCCATCAACAGATTGATCAATTTCACAAAGGCTGTCTACTTTAAATAGTTTTTATGTCCATTTGAGTTGCACGGTCAGCAGGAATTTCGCGCATTCTGCCAGATAACTTCAATGCTACACAGAGGATACGCGTACGAATACTTATAGGAACTCCATTGGCACTTTAACATAAATTTTAAAAAATTCCGTAAATTTAGAAGCATTTATTTCCCACGGGGAAGTTAATGCGAGCGCGTAGAGCCGGATTTATTGGACCCGTCAACTTGCGTGACAGCTCATTCGCTGCAGCCTGTCTTTGCATGAAATAAATAACGAACGCCGATGCAAGTACATCGGGCGAACACAAAGTCATTTGGCAGCCCAGGTAGCTCCTAAAGCAGAAAAACCAAATTCTGAGTTATTTCATTGCTAAACACCTGTTTGATACTTGGCATTCCGTTGACCCCAAAAAACATTCCAAATACTTGTTTGCGCCCTTAAAACTCGTTAATTGCGCTACTTGGAAGCGGCAGGTGAAACCAGTGTAAATGACATGGCATGACATGTTAGTCCACTGAACATTCTCTAGGCACTTTGGCGAATGTTTAACTAAACTTGAAAGTTGCATGCTTTGGGTAATCACCTCGACGGCAGATCGTTCGTTTTGTTATCGTCTTTTCTCCATCAGAGCGTGAGCCAGTCGTCCGGTCATCGATTCGAGGTTTTTTGAAAATTGCTTTTGGTCTTCTTATCTTCATCTTTGTGTACACAATGACACAGGACTTTCTAAACTGCAGGACGGTCCAGTTGTCGCCTGAATACCACGGCTTAGAAATTATTCTGTCTGTCTTTGTTTTGCCCCGGTTTAAGTCTTTCGTTGCCTGATGGCATAGACCGATTTCCCGAACTTGCCTTGCAAATCTCTGGTTGTGTAGGATGATCTGCCCTTTCTGCTCGGTTTCCTCGAGTTACCTGCAGTCTCCGTCCTTGAAGAGTATTTTTGGGACCAACTGACGAGGTTTCAGTAGGTAACAGCATGTCCTAAGTTTTCCGTCAAACTGCGACGAAGTTTGCCTCTTGTTGCTAGACTATGACTATTTTGGCGGGTTGTACCACTTCAGATTCCTCTGCGAATGGCCTTCCAGAGTTTTAGTTACAGGATTTCCCTTCCCGATACCTGCCTTTCTCAGTAAAACGGCTTAAATATTCACTGTTTCTGTAGAGTTTCTGGCCTGTTTAAATGCGTCCCACCACTTTGCAACAGAGTGAGGGCCCATGAACCTTTATGTGACGAAGGTGGCTTGCGTTTCCCCATTGAGTGTGCTATCCGGAATACCGAGGTTTGTAGTTACCGAGTTGCATACCATCATAAAATGACTCAAACAGGGTGGGGGGCGTCAAATTTTTGTTTCAGCTTCCATCGTGAGTTGACCAAATTCAGTATCGCCTTAGGATGATCAATGCGAGTTATTTTTATAGTGGCAAAAATGCCATCGACGCAAAAAGTACAGCATTTTGGTGGATTCAGAATGAATGCCAACTGTACTATCCGGTGATAGAACACTTCAGCAGAGTCAAAAGTAAATTCGTCGACTTTTTCTGACCCTTGTCAACAAAATTTGAAACTGGTTTTTAAGGCAGTGCCTTAGAAGCGCAAGCAGATGTTCGGACTCAAATCGTAGAGTTCAGCCAAAAGGTGTCTCGCCACGTCAATCAACATTTGCTTTGGAATAAAACGGCCTCAGAAAATAGCATGGATTCATCTGGTTGTACATTCAGATGATTACTTCATTCACGAAATTGACAGGAAGAAGGTACTGCTTTTGGTGAGCATTCTGCCAGGAACTTAAGATTGTCAAACATCCAAACCATATGTAGGATTACCAAAAAGGTCAATGCTGGGCCTAAGCGATATGTTTTCTTTGTGTACCTTCGGTATTCCATACAACCCAGTCGTTGCAAAATCATAGGGTTCCATATTGAACCAGTCATGGCGTGCGATCACTCCTCCGTCTTGGGGATTTTCCCTCCATGAGTCGAACAGGATTTCGAAAACCTTAAAATTATGCAAAACCTGTTCCTACCAGCACCTTCTTCTCAGATCTTATCCTTAAAATAACTCTTCTGTGCTCACACGAGTTGTAAAGCGGAATCCGGAGACATACTTAGCTCATATGGGCATTTATGAAAGCGTTTTCTGAACTCTTTACTTGTCCCCTAGACAATCACATGTAAGGAATTGTTCCTTGATTCGTCAATCGAACGCCAAACGTGGGATTTACCCGAAAACGAGAATTTGGGATGAGAATGCTGCTCTCTGCTGTGAGGCGCGTTTACCAGACACTCTTCCTGCTGCCTCGGCCATCTTTCGATGCCGACATGTCAGAATTGACGCTCCAAAATTAATCTCTGGTTTTTATAAGAAGAACAAAACAGTAGCGGAAACCATGTCGATGGTCCGGTACACTTATAGGAAGGAAGCTGTAAGCTACACATAAATTTACGCGTGTTTTCTCAGTTGAAAGTAACCCCGTTCTGGTCGCCCCTTAACGTTGAGAACAGATGAAAATGTTCAAAAAGCGCGCGGTTCTCATGTATGACAGTCACAGGGCAACATAAGCATTAAAATTCATGCCAAAGCGCTCTAACTGAACAGTTGAATAGGAAAGAGGTCGCTGGGAAAGTTTATACCATTACTTCTTTCCTCGAAACACTTGAAGAACCATGCGAGTGTGTGTCATAAATTGAAAGAAGGAGGGAGGTGAGTCTTGGTGTTATGGCCTATGATTGTGAAACAAAACAGTAGTCCAGCCAGAGGAAGGAAGCTTAAATGCAAAGACCAAAATATGTGGCTAGTGGAATCAAATTTTTAGTCAAGTATGGCTTGTTTTTTGACACAAGACGATTTATTCACATTGTATTTGTGCACTATGATAACACAGTGCGCGAACATCATTCTCAAGAATGAAAACAAAATTTAAAGAATAAGCGTGTTCAGAAACCGGGAAGACGTTTTCTGGGACCAGATGTTTATTTATCCGACGTTTCGAACTCCCACACGAGCCCACCGTCAAGGAATAAAAGTCTGTACAGCTCACTGCGTATTTAAATCACCTCTGCCGAGTATGACCTTCATCAGCGCCGTTGATTTGTTCGCGCAGGGCCTGATATGCAGCTGGCAGAGCGATATGCCTCTTGAGAAATGCAGGCGAGAGACCAAGAGAATAAATCCAAAGGGGCAGCCAAAACCAAAGTGCTGGCGTGCAATACCTTACATAACTGGTGTATCCGAAGAATTTGCTGGACTAGTGAGCGAATTTGGGATTGGCGTGGCTCACAGACCAGAAGCGACAATCCACCGGCCTCTCGTGCAACCTAAAGACCCAAGCCACCTTAACCACAAAATCCGGCCATTGTGGTCGGGCCAATTATGTTGGCGAAACCGGAAAACGGGTTCGCATGAGAACGCACGAGCACGAGCTCGCTGTGAGACGGAAGGATAATTTCTCGTTGGTAGCTGCTAACGCGTCCTCGCCAGGGCATGACTTTGACTTTGGCAGCGTGAGAATACTTGGCATATGGGTCGATGCCTGGCACCCACATTAATGAACACAAACTAGCTATCTGTCACCGAGACCCTTTGTTCCTCGTCTTTGTGCACGCATTCGAGTGCAACCATCGATTCAATTGGGATGAAACTGAGGTCGTCGCCATGGCCAACACAAAAGGGGCGAGGGAATTCCTCGAGGCCTGGTACTACTGTGCAGGAAATAGCAACCGCCATGTTTATTCGGAAATCCATTATAAGGGTCAACGTTAACGACTCACCGCCACCCGTCCAACTGCCACATCAACAACTGGCAACACAGCCATCCGTAATCCAACTGATCCAACATCCACGCTCCCCATGCAGCACCGGGTACCGCAGTTGTTCCACCTCCCCCTTCCCTTAGCTCAAAATCTAACGTGACTCATCTTTTCACAAGACAATGGTCGGTTGGGTATTGTCATGTCAGCCTGTCTAGTGCGACATTCTAAAACTCACTTTTATTTTTCCGTCTGATAATGGCTTGGTGTGACCAGCTTGATAATTTCCGAGTACAACTCGCATTTTCCGAAGATCCCCTTCCACTTTTCATCATCTCAGCTCGCAATGTATACCATCTCAGATATATATATATATATATATGACATAGACGTATATACCGTACTTCACATAGAGTTATACCGTACTTCCGACATAGATACTAGCTAAAAAGCCCAGACACGTGTTTCGCCGATGTTTCTGCTGCTGTGTGACACAGCAACGAGGGGTTCGGCTCCTCAGTGGGTCCCCCAGCGTTCTCTATGCGGTTTCTGGTATATGGACTCCAGAGAATAATCGGGGTAAATAATTTCTGAAATTATTAAGTGCAGGACATGGAGTCAGGTGATTCGGACATGACTTTTTAGGGTCAGACCCGAAATTTCAATGAACATTTGGGTCGAAGACAATCAACCACTGTGGAATAACCACGTAATGCCCATTCTACAAACAAGTAGTACTACAAGTAGTATGAATCTTATATGACAAAGACGTTATACCGTACTTCCGACATAGATACTAGCTAAAAGCCCAGACACGTGTTTCGCCGATGTTTCTGCTGCTGTGTGACACAGCAACGAGGGGTTCGGCTCCCTCAGTGGGTCCCCCAGCGTTCTCTATGCGGTTTCTGGTATATGGACTCCAGAGAATAATCGGGGTAAATAATTTCTGAAATTATTAAGTGCAGGACATGGAGTCAGGTGATTCGGACATGACTTTTTAGGGTCAGACCCGAAATTTCAATGAACATTTGGGTCGAAGACAATCAACCACTGTGGAATAACCACGTAATGCCCATTCTACAAAACAAGTAGTACTACAAGTAGTATGAATCTTATATGGCAAAGACGTTATACCGTACTTCCGACATAGATACTAGCTAAAAGCCCAGACACGTGTTTCGCCGATGTTTCTGCTGCTGTGTGACACAGCAACGAGGGGTTCGGCTCCTCAGTGGGTCCCCCAGCGTTCTCTATGCGGTTTCTGGTATATGGACTCCAGAGAATAATCGGGGTAAATAATTTCTGAAATTATTAAGTGCAGGACATGGAGTCAGGTGGTTCGGATATGACTTTTTAGGGTCAGACCCGAAATTTCAATGAACATTTGGGTCGAAGACAATCAACCACTGTGGAATAACCACGTAATGCCCATTCTACAAACAAGTATTACTACAAGTAGTATGAATCTTATATGGCAAAGACGTTATACCGTACTTCCGACATAGATACTAGCTAAAAGCCCAGACACGTGTTTCGCCGATGTTTCTGCTGCTGTGTGACACAGCAACGAGGGGTTCGGCTCCTCAGTGGGTCCCCCAGCGTTCTCTATGCGGTTTCTGGTATATGGACTCCAGAGAATAATCGGGGAAATAATTTCTGAAATTATTAAGTGCAGGACATGAAGTCAGGTGCTTCGGACATGACTTTTTAGGGTCAGACCCGAAATTTCAATGAACATTTGGGTCGAAGACAATCAACCACTGTGGAATAACCACGTAATGCCCATTCTACAAACAAGTAGTACTACAAGTAGTATGAATCTTATATGGCAAAGACGTTATACCGTACTTCCGACATAGATACTAGCTAAAAGCCCAGACACGTGTTTCGCCGATGTTTCTGCTGCTGTGTGACACAGCAACGAGGGGTTCGGCTCCTCAGTGGGTCCCTCAGCGTTCTTTATGCGGTTTCTGGTATATGGACTCCAGAGAATAAATGGGTAAATAATTTCTGAAATTATTAAGTGCAGGACATGGAGTCAGGTGCTTCGGACATGACTTTTTAGGGTCAGACCCGAAATTTCAATGAACATTTGGGTCGAAGACAATCAACCACTGTGGAATAACCACGTAATGCCCATTCTACAAACAAGTAGTACTACAAGTAGTATGAATCTTATATGGCAAAGACGTTATACCGTACTTCCGACATAGATACTAGCTAAAAGCCCAGACACGTGTTTCGCCGATGTTTCTGCTGCTGTGTGACACAGCAACGAGGGGTTCGGCTCCTCAGTGGGTCCCCCAGCGTTCTCTATGCGGTTTCTGGTATATGGACTCCAGAGAATAATCGGGTAAATAATTTCTGAAATTATTAAGTGCAGGACATGGAGTCAGGTGATTCGGACATGACTTTTTGGGGTCAGACCCGAAATTTCAATGAACATTTGGGTCGAAGACAATCAACCACTGTGGAATAACCACGTAATGCCCATTCTACAAACAAGTAGTACTACAAGTAGTATGAATCTTATATGACAAAGACGTTATACCGTACTTCCGACATAGATACTAGCTAAAAAGCCCAGACACGTGTTTCGCCGATGTTTCTGCTGCTGTGTGACACAGCAACGAGGGGTTCGGCTCCTCAGTGGGTCCCCAGCGTTCTTTATGCGGTTTCTGGTATATGGACTCCAGAGAATAATCGGGTAAATAATTTCTGAAATTATTAAGTGCAGGACATGGAGTCAGGTGATTCGGACATGACTTTTTAGGGTCAGACCCGAAATTTCAATGAACATTTGGGTCGAAGACAATCAACCACTGTGGAATAACCACGTAATGCCCATTCTACAAACAAGTAGTACTACAAGTAGTATGAATCTTATATGGCAAAGACGTTATACCGTACTTCCGACATAGATACTAGCTAAAAGCCCAGACACGTGTTTCGCCGATGTTTCTGCTGCTGTGTGACACAGCAACGAGGGGTTCGGCTCCTCAGTGGGTCCCCCAGCGTTCTCTATGCGGTTTCTGGTATATGGACTCCAGAGAATAATCGGGTAAATAATTTCTGAAATTATTAAGTGCAGGACATGGAGTCAGGTGATTCGGACATGACTTTTTAGGGTCAGACCCGAAATTTCAATGAACATTTGGGTCGAAGACAATCAACCACTGTGGAATAACCACGTAATGCCCATTCTACAAAACAAGTAGTACTACAAGTAGTATGAATCTTATATGACAAAGACGTTATACCGTACTTCCGACATAGATAATAGCTAAAATCATAGAGCCATATTTCGCCTAAGTTTCTGCTGCTGTGTGACACAGCAACGAAATTCGGCTCTACATTGGGTCACCAAGCGTTTTCTATAAGGTTTCTCGTATATTTACTTAATAGAGTAATCGGCTTAATAATTTCTGAAATTATTAAGCGCAGGACATGGAGTCCAGGTGCTTCTGATGCATGACTTTTTAGGGTCAGACCCGAAATTTCAATGAACATTTGGGTTGAGACAATCAACCACTGTGGAATAACCACGTAATGCCATTCTACAAACAAGCAGTACATACTTGGTAGAATCATAGACGACGTTATACCGTACTTCCGACATAGATACTAGCTAAAAGCCCAGACACGTGTTTCGCCGATGTTTCTGCTGCTGTGTGACACAGCAACGAGGGTTCGGCTCCTCAGTAGGGTCCCCAGCGTTCTTTATGCGGTTTCTGGTATATGGACTCAAATCGGGTTAATAATTTCTGAAATTATTAAGCGCAGGACATGGAGTCGAGGTGCTTCTGCATATATGACTTTTTAGGGTCAGACCCGAAATATATATATATATATATATATATATATATATATATATGCAAGTACTACTTGTTTGTAGAATGGGCATTACGTGGTTATTCCACAGTGGTTGATTGTCTTCGACCCAAATGTTCATTGAAATTTCGGGTCTGACCCTAAAAGTCATGTCTCGAATCACCGACTGCATGTCCCTGCACTTAATAATTTCAGAAATTATTTCCCGATTATTCTCTGGAGTCCATACACCAGAAACCGCATAGAGAACGCTGGGGACCCACTGAGGAGCCGAACGCATTGTTGCTGTCACGCAGCAGCAGAAACATCGCGAAACACGTGTCTGGGCTTTTAGCTAGTACCTATGTCGGAAGAACGGTATAACGTCTTTGTCATATAAGATTCATACTACTTGTAGTACTACTTGTTTGTAGAATGGGCATTACGTGGTTATTCCACAGTGGTGATTGTCTTCGACCCAAATGTTCATTAAAATTCCGGTCTGACCTAAAAAGTAATCTGACTGCATGTCCTGCACTTAATAATTTCAGAAATTATTCGATTATTCTCTGGAGTCCATACACCAGAAACCGCATAGAGAACGCTGGGGACCCACTGAGGAGCCGAATGCTGTGTCACGCAGCAGCAGAAACATCGGCGAAAACACGTGTCTGGGCTTTTAGCTAGTACCTATGTCGGAAGAACGGTATAATGTCTTTACTATATAAGATTCATACTACTAGTAGTACTACCTCTTTGTAGAATGGACATTAAGTGGTTATTCCACAGTGGGTGATTGTCTTCGACCCAAATGTTCATTAAAATTTCGGGTCTGACCCTAAAAAGTCATGTCTGAATCATCTGACTGCATGTCCTGCACTTACTAATTTCAGAAATTATTTTCCCGGTTATTCTCTGAAGTCCATACACCAGAAACAGCATAGAGAACGCTGGAGGACCCACTAGGGAGCCGAACCACTCGTTGATGTGTCACGCAGCAGCAGAAACATCGGCGAAACACGTGCCTGGGCTCACCGTGAGTGGGGCTCACCGATCTGCTTACGTAACATGTATGTTCCGTTTTGCCCTTGTGCTCAGACTAGAGCCCTCGTAAGCGGTCACATAGCGACGTGTAGCATATGATGAAATTGAACCGACAAAGACAAGGGGAGACCGGAA